>CM076577.1:366009099-366228333 GCA_034641835.2 Pinus albicaulis
CAGATCACAATCCTCACGATCTCCGTGATCGGACACCTGCACATGCAAGAAACAACACAAACGCAAGCATAAAATCTAGTATATACAACTATATGTTAGTCGAAGAGGACATAACTCATGAACATAATCAAGAACAAGAGTGGAACCATAACCGATAGTCGCTTATCATTAAAGAGTCAAAAGAAGAATACAACCATAGCTTCGACGTAGCACTCTCCTTTAGCGGGTCGTCAGCACAACATGTCTCGATAAAGCCTGTCAGGGATGGGACAAGCCTCTCTCTCCGGATACTTGGCAATAGTCTCCTTGCTTGGATTTGGCCTTAAGGGAATCAAGAAGGCTCTTGCGGCATAAGGATGTGAAAGCTCTTGGGAACTTGGAGATTAGCTTGCCATGGATCTGAGCAAGCTTTTATAGAAGGAGGAAGGGAAGTTGGGATCCCTATAATTATGGGATTGGCCCTATCATCAAGGAAGCTTCCATGAGAGGTGGCAACCCACTTCCTCTCCATGGAAATCCATAGCCAAACCTCCCAACTCAAGATAGATATCAGTCCAGGAATTTTTTAGGACGAAACTTCCGCCATTTATTTTTAAAAAACACCTCTTAATATGGTTGTTTGTGCGCCTAGCGGGACAGAGCGCCAATTGGCGGCCCTCTTGGAGGATTTGCCCCCCTTGGCGCGAGCAGGGCCGAACTCTGGGAACCATGCCAATGGAAAAAGAGCTATTTTTAGGGTTTTTTGCAGGGAGATGTCTTCAGGGCAATGAAAGCTCATCTTCAGAGGGATGCAATGAAAGTATTTTCAAGTCTTGTCTCTGCTCACAGGTCACGGAATGAGCCCTCCAATGTGCGGGATGGGGAATGGCAGGGATGGTGACAAATTGCTGTGTAACAGTGTGCATAAGCATAGCACAATAATTAATGAATCCAGAAATCTAAGGAGAACTTATCCCTCATAGTGTATATTTGGTTTTTAAGCATCATTTTATCAAATTTGTTGTGACGAACTTTCCGATGGAATATCCATGATAGTTTAGGGATCATATTGGTATCAAAGTAGGATTCTTTGGGTATATTTAGGGGAGTTGCAGGGGATCTATATTGGTTCATCTAAAATTCACAAAACCCCAATCATCTCGATGAATATATGAACAATCTTAAAGATCTTGTAGAGGAAAGAGTTGTGTGGCTTGAAGCGCAAGTCACATAGATAAACCTTAATGTGAGAATCCTCATGGAAGCCCTAACCAATAATCTCTATCTATTGGGAGAAGATGGAGGTTCTAATGCGGAGGTCAGATTGGAGGGGAAATCAAAAAATCAAGAAGAACTAGAGAGAGAATCTAAGAAAGAACATGAAAAAGAACAACCTAGTTCAAGTGTTGTGAATCATTCAAAATCGATCTAATTCAAAAAGGAAGCAAAGGTTGACATCAAGCCATATTAAGGTGAGATTTACTCTTTGAATTTAAATCACTGGTTGCAGCAATTAGAAATTTATTTTATTTCCCATCCTACAGAGGAAGAACATAAGATTTTCTTTGCTCGACTGAAATTAGAAGGCCATGCCCTGACATAGTGGGAAAGCTACATGGATACTTTGAGGTTGGAGGGAGATCCTCTAGTGACTAAGTGGGAGGATTTCAAAACCATCATAAATTCATAATTTTACCCTATTAGTATGTAGAGGACCAGTGGATTTGGTGGCATTACTTCAAGTAGAAGCAGGGGAAAAGTGTATAGTAGTACACCACATAATCTAGAAAGATAGCCATAATGTTGGGTATCTCCCCAAAGAACCTAAACGTACTCATAAATTATATTAGGGTTATACACAACCATTTGCGGAAGAAAGTGATGTTGTTCATGTTGAGATTCAACAAGATGATGAGCTTACTGAAAATTAAGCACCTTCACTAAGTGGGGCCCGCATGCTATTTTTAGGTGTATGTCTATTTTTAGACATGGTGAGCATATTCTATAAGTTACAGGATGCTATTTGTACATGGGTGATCAAGTTTGAAAAATAGATGAAATTCTATTTTTAGAAGATTGGGTGAAGTCTATTTATAGATCGCTAATCTAAAAATGGATGCATGTCGATTATTATTAGCCCTTAATAATAATCCGACAATAAATATCAACTTATTCTCTTGGAGTACTTTATTTCAGTGAATAGATTTGGAAAATCATTGGGTTGAAGGAATTACGCAATTCCTTGGGTGGTTGGTGACTCATGCATGAAGGACTCAGTTAGAACTGAAGTGGTAGAGTCGTGACATAGTTGGAAGAGTAGTTATGGGAGTTGTTATTTAGTTTAACTCAGTTAAGTGAGTTAAACTCAGTTGTGCTAGTTGTATCTAGTTCTAACTGAAGATACACTGAGAGTTTAGTGAATTAATTATTTAATTAATTCACAACTAGAGACTCACTTGAGACTGAAAAAATACAGCAGTTAACTACTTGCATGTCGGTTCCAGTGGAGACCCAGTGGAGAGATAGGTGAAAGGGTATGATGGACTATCTATTGTGACCATTCAATGCATCTGACACACATTGGAGATGCCAATGAGGATTGAGCAGTCAAGGCAAGGCCAATTCGAATTCATTTAGGGATCTTCTTCAGCAAGTATTGCACAGTGGAGGCAAGCTGTCAGGAGGAAAGAAATTGGTGCATAGATATGCAAATTTCTGCATGACAGTGTGTAATGATTGTTGATTGTATGAGATCTCGATGTACTAATATTTGTATGATATTATTACATGATCCATTGATATACATAATATATGATAGTTGGGGTTTTTAGCTTTAAGCTTTCCCATTAAACAATTGTGTTTATGTGCGATTGATTTTGCTTCATATGTGTTTTTCAATTGGCGATTTAATTTCTGCAAAGAATTAAGTGGAAGGATTATGTATTTAACATTAGTTAATTTGTTAGATCAGGGGAGTCCGGTAATATACATGCATCTTGTATAAATTTCTACAGTTCAAGCCTACATTAGTGGACGAGGCTCGTGTACAGGAATAGTACCTAGAGAACATAGGCCAGAAGAAAAGGTAATAAGGTGGGTCAAAGTAGAGAGCACCAAGAAGCTTCCAAGGAGGGGAAGAAGAAGTGGAAATGGGGGGCGGCGGAATAAGAAGACAAAAACCAAAACACACTAGTGAAAATATCCCTACAAACATTGCAACCATTGTAGCAATGACAGTAATATAGAGGATAATTGTAGGAAATTCCATATAGAACTCAACCCGAAGAATAAAAAGAAAGATTCTAGGAAGAAAAATATCATGGCCACATATTTGAGTAATCACATGGAAAGTAGTTCAAATTTGGATGAGAAGGCTGTATGCACATCAATGCAAAATGAGGTGAATATGAGTAGCCTTTAACAATATGAATAGAATGAAAATATCGGGCTCTTCCAAAAAATAATATAGGTCCAAAATACAAATATTGATGCTTTGTTTGACTCAAGATCACAGGAAAATCTCATTACAACATATCTAGTTGATAAATTGTTTGGAAGTTCATGATCATTAAATCCCATATCCATCAGGATGGGTAAATAAAGATAACCAAATAGTGCAAAATTAGATTTCTATATCGATGAAGTAGAACTAGATGTAGTTCCCCTTGATGTATGTGAAGTGGTGTTAGGAAGTCCATATAAGTACATGTAGGATGTAATCTTCATGTAGAGATCCAACCAGTACCACCTCGTCAAGGATGGAAAATCCTTCACCATCACTGCACACAAGGGAAGTCCAAAATTTCATTGGTAAGTGCCAACCAAACCAAGAAACTAATAATTTCTAGCAAAAAGTATACTTTTCTATTTTTAAGACAAAACCAATCTGTAGAAAATTTAGTAAGAGTAAAATCATCTTTGGAGGGGTGTACTAAGAAACAGAAACAAAAACTAGAATAGTTGTTAAAGGCATATAGGGGTGTGTTCAAGGATCCTAAATGGATACTTCCTAGGAGGGAAGTAGACCACAAGATCTAATTATTGTTGGACTCTTTGTTGCTAAACACTAGGTTGTACAGGCAGTTTGTTATATAAGCGAGTTGAAGAAGTAGTTTCAAAAATTACTGGAATAGGGTGTCATTCGACCAAGTACATCACCATGTGGGTCACCCATCATCATTGTCGCAAAGAAGGACAAGACTTGGCAGATGTGTATTGATTACAAGGCATTAAAGAAAAATACACTCAAGAATAGGTACACTCTGTCGAGGATAGATGATTTTTTGGATCAATTGTAGAAATCCAAATATTTCACTAGGTTGGAATTAAAGTTTGGATATCACCATGTTCAAGTCAAAGAAGAAGATACCCAAAAGATCGCCTTCAAAACCAAGAAAAGTTTGTATGAGTGATTAGTCATGTCATTTGGCCTATGCAATGCACCAACTACATTCATGAGGTTAATGAATGATATTGCACCCTTTTATAGGTTCATTTGATATTGTATATTTGGATGATATACATGTATTTAATGCTATGTGGGAGGAGCACATCTCACATTTCATGCACCAAATGCTGGAAAATCTCAAGAAGTGTGAGTTTTCATAACAACCTTTGGTGTATCTGGGGTATGTGATAGGTGAAGGAGAGCTTAATATATATCCTGCCAAGATGGAGGCCTTCATGAAGTGGTCAATGCATGTTAATGTTTCTGAGGATAGGAGTTTCACTGGGGTAGCACAATATCTAAGGAAATTCATAGCCTCATTTCTAGCATTAGCAGCACCACTCCATGTTATAACAACTAGTGGCAAGAGTTTCCAATGGGGAAAGGGTTACATAGGGATTTTGAGGAGTTAAAGAAGAATCTTATTCAATCACTAATTTTGGAATTATCTAACTTGCAACAACCCTTCAAAGTGAAAATAGGTTCAAGTGGGTATGTTATGGGAGCGGTCTTAATGCAGGGAGGAAGGCATTTATGCTACCATTATAAAGTATTTTAGGGGGTGGTTCTTAGCTACCCTACCTATGACAAGGATCTCTATGCTCTGGTACAAGCTATGAATAAGTGAAAACATTATCATGGGAAAGGATACAGTATTCCACAAAAATCACCAGCCACTATAGTACATGTAGGCTTAGAGTAAGCTACATTAAACCACACATTACAAGTGGATATACTTTCTACAATAATTTCATTTAATGAACAAGTATAAGAAGGGTGGCACAAAATATTTGGTGAACATGATTTCAAGGTGCACCCATATCAAACATCACATTTTTGGGAGATTTGATGCACATGGAGCCATTCACCCGTGAAGCATACAAGGAGGCATATTGAGAGGATGAGGAATTTAAGTAGGTGTTTCAACAATTGCAATGCCAGATTCATGTACATGATGGTCACAACACTGTTGGATACCATCTCTAAGAAGGGTTACTCTACATTTGGATACCATCTCTAAGAGATTGCAGTTGATTGGAGAGGCTCATAACTCCAAGTTTGCAAAAAAAATTCGTGTAGAGAAAAAAATGGCCAACTTGTGGAGGTGTGTGTATTTTCCCAAGATGCAAGAAAAAATAGTTAGGTTCATATAGGATGCATGATTTGTTATACCAACTAGTCTAGTAATAGAATATGGGGTCAATATCATCCCTTTCTTGTAACCACTCGTCCTTGCAAAAGCATTTCCATGGACTTTGTGGGATGTTTACCAACAACTGGGATGGGGCATGACTACCTGACTGTGGTAGTTGATGAGTTTAGTAAGATGTGTGTTCTAATGCCCTGTAAAAGGACCATCAATAAGCAATAAGCAGTAAAAAATTTCTTTAGACATGTCTGTGTGGACTTTGGATATCGAGGAGCATCATTATTCATAAGGGCGCAAGATTTTTCAATGCATTTTGGACTACGTTGTGGAACAATATGGGCACCTGAATAAGACTACAACATTCCATCCACAAACAGATGGGAAAATAGAAGCAGTTAACAAGAATTTAGTGAATATTTTGAGGGGTTACAATCGAAAGCATATAAATACTTGGGATGAAATTATAATATATATATACAGTACTCTTGTAGTAGAGTAGTACACAATTCTACTTGTAAGTCCCCATTTGAAAAAAAAAAATTATATTTTCTACATTCGCCTTTAGATATTTCATATCAACAACAAGGAAGAGTGAAGAAGGATCTTACAAAGGATGCCTTAATTGTAGAAAAATTGTTGATAAGATCAGGCAGATCCATCTACAGGTAGAGGAGACACTACAGAAGTCATGGGAAAAATGCAAGGACATGCATGATCAACATAGAAAAAAGAGGTCATTCAAAGTGGGGGGGAAAGTATGGTTACAGTTGAATAAGGACATGATATAGGGTGCTAGTAATAAAATAAAGGCTTTGTGATATGGTCCCTTTGATATACTATAAAAGGTGGGAGATGACACCTATAGACTTTAATATCCTCATACATGCACATTTACTTAGTGGTGAATATAGATAATTTGAAACTCTATGAGTGTTCTATGCTATATCAAGAAGAATAATAGTTCCAACCTTCTATAGATGATTTGGCACTAGAAAATCAAGTACAACTGACAAAGGATATAGTTTTGCAAAATAGATATGAAATTATAAGACAAAGGTAGCATGACCTTTGGCATATTGGGTTGAAAGCTAAATAGTACACCTAAGAGAAGGTGGAGGAAAAGTTTCCTCACCTCATTTAGTAGAATATTTTGTGGAATAAAAGCCTCACAAAATGGGGAGGTGTGATCTTAATCATATCATTATAATTTTTTTCATCCATATTGATGGTTTCAAAGTGGAAAAAGTGGAGGAAACAACTCATAGCACCATTTTTCTTGATAAGACCCGGTTTGGAAAATTACGGTTTGGAATCTTTCAAAAGTATTTTGAATAAAAAAAATGATGTTCTTTGGGCGTAAAAAATTTCCACTTAAGCCTTCACCTTTTATAGCTATTCTACACACAAATACCTTTCCAGCGACATAAGGATAGCCTCATTCAAAGTCCATATGCAAAATTTATACCAACCAAAAGTTGACCTTCCTGTTTTGACCACCATAATTCAAGAGGATGCCATGTCAACCCCCATTATTCATGGAAAAGGGTCTAGCCACATGAAAATGATGAATAAGATTCTAGAAGAGTCTATATTGTAACTCTAGTTAAGATTTGAAGGATTCAAACTTAACTATTGGTAGGCTAAGGAGGAAAAGAGGTTTCGTTATAATTGAGTGCATTTTATTCCATAGACAAATGGAGTATCCGAGAGTGGATAGGGAGAGATCAAACAGAGATATTTTGTGCATTGTAGCATCCCAAGGGCCACATGCCTCACTTATTTATACTTGCATCAATTTTCCATTATGAAAATGAGAGCACAACAGCGTCAATTTCCAACACGGTTTTCTCCCAAAAGGGTTTCCCGGGTTATATTTTGATTTGATTTGTGGTTTATGAGTTGTATTTCATTGTTCTCTATTTTATGCATATTATATCTATTACGTGCATAAACATGACACAATAATTAACGAACCTAGAAATCTAAGAAGAAATTAACCCTCAAAGTGTAGATTTCATATTTTAAGAATAATTTTATCAAAATTGTTGCGACAAATTGTCTAGTGGAATGTCCACTGCATTTTACAGATCCTATATAAACCCATACACTCACCACCCTACATCCCCCTTGAAAGTTTAACATAGTATATAAAATTTTAAAATCATAATGAAATTTTGTACTTCTAAATTAAGGAAATAATAATAATAAATAAATAAATAAAATTATTTGGACAATAGAAACCTTTTCGAGTGAATGAAAGGTGTTTTCAACTAGAACCAATTCTCCAAATGCAATGTAATAAATCTCTCAACCCAAAAATACATAGAAATAATAGAATATAGAAATCATTTGATGCATGTAGCGATGTAGGATATGTTATCACTCAGATTGAACCTCAGGCTGAAGAAGGCAATTCCGAGGTAACCTCAAACCACGCTTAGCCAAGTAGCTTGCCCTAATAGGCGAGGAAATGGCTCTCTTTGTATAGATCACAGTCAAAATGACTGAGGAAAGAATATATTAGGCTAGGTATAGTAGCTCAGGGATTTTTATTTTGATTGTGTGGGATTTTGTTGGATCAGGAGGAGTCAAGCAGCTAGGGCAAGGAAATTAGGTCAAAATTTGCAGGGTATTCTATGGGGCAAGGTAGGTAGAAGGTTTTGACATTTAAAGGATGATTATGGTGAGATGAAAATACTAGTGAGGAGTTAGGAAGAGCATACGAGATGAATTCTCCCTAAACTGAAGAAAATAGACAAATTATGCAAAATTCCCCAAAACAAAGCATGAAAACATGAATTTTTCCTTTCAACTTGAAATTAAGCATATCATAGACATGAAACTGGTTTACGAGCTTAAAATGCATTCATACAAATGATCACAAAGGAAAAAATATGTCAAACCATTCATACCACATGGATCCCAAAGAAATAGCTGCAAATTTATCATTAATGTCTAGGCCAAACTGATACAAAATTGTGTCCTTGAGATGCCAAAGCTCCAAGTGAGTCCAGCCATTACAATTACTGAGTAAATACATCATATAGACCTCAAAACCACTCTTCCTAGCCTCAGGGAGTCGAATCCATAAGATAGGGATCAGTTTCACTTACTCCAAAATAAGAATTTGAAGACTAGGAAGACCCAACAATTTGCCTCTAAAAGAGAGGAAATTGATTCATTTGACATCTAGAGGACTTATCTGATGTATCTACCCTATATAACAATAAAAACATGACATTCACATTTATCTTGGCCTTTTACATCAACAATTTCTCATTTCCCAAGATAAAAATTCAAAAAGTCGAAATTTGTTGAAGATGATGAAAATGGCATTTTCCTGGCAAAAGCATAGCGCCATGACAGAAAAATAGCCTCTTTTGCAAGAAACTTTTAGAGGCCTTCCCAGTGTCCAAATCCGCTCCATTATAGCTCATTGGAAATATATTTGAGTCTAGTTTCCAAATATTCCTCCAGTTTCCAAAATTTTTCCCATCTGCCCTGTCAAAAATCACTTCTCCCAAGACTGGTAAACACGCAGCGCCAAGGTCAAAAAGGAGGCAGAAACATGAAAATTTGGTGGTTTTTTGCACTTTTGAGGGACCAGTTCTCCTCAAAATTTTATGAAACTTGTTGTGGTTGATGTATTCATCATTCTTAACATTATGGTGGTGACCATTTTTCCATTGGAGTCTCCAAGAAAAATTGGCAAAGATTCAGTGTGCCAAAATTTTTCAAAAAACCCAAAAATGCGCTAAAGTGCCAAATGTGCCAAAACTTGCCAAAATTGTGAGGTTACTTGATGATCAAGGGCTTGAGGCATGAAGAGACACCTCAAAAATTATTTCTAACCTCTCTTTCTCCTTTTGCTCGGTCAAAGCTTGAATGTTTGCATGGGCTCGTTTGAGCTTGGCCCTTGCAATTTTGTTTCTCATAGCACAGTGCTTTGCCATTTTCCTATGAAAATCATTGTCCTTTTTGGCCTTCTCTAGAAATATCTCCAGAAGAAAATTGTCTCTATCAAGCCATGACTCTCTATCTCTGATAATCTCTAGGGAAAGCAGCTCACTTGGAGTGAGCTGCTTTGCCAACTCAGCTTCTCTCTGTCTCTCACGGGTTAGAGCTCTCTTTAGCCCTGTTTTCTTTGGTCTCTGTCTTGGAGGTTGATTCTCCTCATCATCAATCTCACCAAATATGTCCAAGGTCTCCTCCAATAAGGCTTTATCCCTTTCTACCCCTTTCTTTACTTTGATGGTATTTACCTCACTGATAATATGCTTGGTCTTCAGTTGTTGATTTTCTTGCTCAAGAAAGCCAATCACATATTGTGCTCTGTCAAGATTAGCTTGAAGTTCACTAATATTTTCCTCTTTTCTCCTAATTACTGCGGTGGTGATTCTATCTTCATCCTCCTCATCAAGGTCAATCAACTGAAACTCCTGCTCTGTTTCATGTTTATCCTCCTGCTCCTCAATGATTGGCTCTTTAGTCTTTTCCTTGCCCTTTTCCACCTGTTTTGTTGATGAAGAAGGCATGGCCCCTTTCACTCCAAGTGAAGAAAACACATGCATGTGGCCTCTCTGATAGGTCCTGGGAAATGGCTCAACATCAATTACATTAGCCCAGTTTGCCCCAATGTCCTTCTCACTGCTTGATGCCTCAGTATCATGATGTAATGATGGTGAAAGGTTATGAAAAGGTGAAGAAGTAGGATCAACATGAGGTGAATGCATATGACTAGGTGATGATGTATGAGCAACGGGCTGAGATGGAGAAGTGTATATGGGAGGATGAGATGATGAAGGGATGCTCTGCTCATGTTAACTAGGTGGAGTAGTGAAAACTTCATTTGCAATGAATGTGTCCCATGAAATGTTCTTTTTCTCAAGCTGATGCATGACTATCATCTTAATAAGGGAATGGTGAAAAATACTTTGCATTTTATTACTATAATCCCTCCTTTGTACAATGTATGCCATCTTGTAAATTCTTTAGGAGAGATAGTAGGGTATGTGAAGCATTTTGACTCTAGTGAAGTGCATGAGGAGTCGGATATGGTATGAATAGAGTCGAGAAAACCTCCCTTCACAAGTGAAGTACTTCATGATTATTTTCATCATGGGGACATATCGGTCAAGGAGATGAGAGAAAGGGAAAATGGCTTTCTTGTCATCCTTATATCTAGGTTTGATATATGGTTCATAATAGCTCAAATCAAGGTTTCCCTTTTTAAATCATTTTTCTCCCACATTAGGGATCTATGTAGCAGCTGAAATGGCATTAATGGACATGGTAAAAGTGACCCCAACAAGAGTGACCTGCCTATCATGAATATTCGTGATGAACAACCTTGTCAACATAGGGTGATACTAAATCTGATGCACTTTCTCACAAAACTCAAAACAACCAGCATGTTTAAAACAAGACACAGTGAGAGGAGAAGCCATGAGTTCCTTTGTGGTTATTGGTTCATATCTGTTTATTTTCCCTCCTTTGTGATCACTTCTCTTTGGTGTTTGTTCCTCACTGACACCTCTGTCCTCCTCTTCAGACATCTTAAACTTGAAGGCTTTGAAACCCTAGGGTAAATGGAATGAGATGAGGGGAATGAGAGATGAGATGGCTAGCTTAGGAAAATGGAGGGAATCAGTGTAAATGAAAGCCTAGGTCTATAAAACCATAGGATTTAACAGTATGTGTGACTGATATGTGTTTTAGGGACATGAACAGGGATATGGTGCATGAAAATGAGATGGAAATTAAAATTAGGGTTTCATAGGCTAAAAACACTTCAAATATTTAATGGAACACCAATTATATGAGAGGCAAGGTGAATTAGTGTGCACTTCCTTTTTTAAGGCTCCTTGGAGAAGTTTGTGAAGAGTTTTGAGTTTGATGGAAGTGTTGCAACTCTTCAAAACCTTCACTATGCAAAAACGCAGCTCCCTAGACAAAAGCGCAATGCGAAGAAAAAAGTGCAGCGCCACTTTGCAAAAGCGCAGTGCCAATTTATTTTTCTCTGTAGTTTTCTGGAAAAAGCGCAGTGCCAAGGTGTAAAAACACAACGCCTTGAAATTTTGACCCAAACTGCTCAGAAAACTTGAAATTTCTCCTTTGCTGAAAACTCTTGATGGCTAAATGGCAACAATGACTTGTTTTGAGGTGCTTGATAGGATTTATCACTTTAGTGGATTTGAAATTTAATTTAAATCACCCACTTTTCTAATGTTCACTTTTCCTCTTTGGCACTAATACTCTTTTTGCTCTCTTACTTCTTGGCATTGCAGGCTTGATCAAACATGGAGTTTGGCTTTCTTTTCTCACTTAGGCTGGACATGATTGCATTTTGACAACTCGGCATTGAATTTATTACATATGGAAACATGAAATTACATTTGGACAAATAAAAATAAATTGCATATTGAATTTTATATCAAAATGACATTTTGATATAAAATCATTAAACTGAAAAAAAAAAAAAAAAAAAAAACTTGAAAGTATAATAATTACATCATGATGATCTTATTTAGTCCCTCTCATATATGTGCTGACCTCATCTGAATGAAGGGGTGACTTTGAGAAATGAAAAACCCTAATGACCTAATGGGACTGTTTTTTTGACCTGACTTTTGAATGAGATTTTGACCTTAAAGACTTTCATGTAAAAGAGCATTTCCATAGGTGTTATTATGCTCAAGGAGACATGAGAATGAGTCAGCTAATATGAATCTGAGAGGGAAAATGAAGTTTATTGACAAGGACAACCACTAGTGGAACAATTTTATATCGTGACCTAATGGAATGATGGAAAATTTCTTTAGAATGGGACACCTAAGATGCACATGCAAAATGTGTTTTGATCCATGGCGGAAGTATGCAAATACTGATACTAACAGGATAAAAGTCACTCCAACTTTTTCGTGAGTCACAACACTAAATAAACAGGCATACAATAATACCATAGACCATTTATTGTTTTTGAGTTCTACTTGTTGGAAATGATTGGAAATTTATCACTACCACTAATATATTATTCTATGCTCCTCTAAAACATTGTAAGTTACTCTGCTCCACTACATCATTACAATATTCTTTGCTCCACTACATTGTTGCAATGTTCTCTACTCCACTACAATAGTACAATATTCTATGCTCCGCTACAACACTACAAGCTTCTTTGCTCCAAGACAACACTATAATATTCTCTACTCACTATATCATTGAACTATTTTCTTCTCCACTATAATATTGCAAGGTTTTGCAGCTCCAATACAACACTGCAATAGTATTTTCTCCACTATAGCTAGGCAGGGTGTATGACACACCTGTCCCAAAAACCTTAAGAGGCAAATGAACATAGTTTCCTTATCAAATTATCTTAATATGAGGTTATCTCTTACACCTTTCATTTTATTATATCTTGTCTATGGTTATTACAATTATATTCTTGGTATAGTTGGTTGTGCTTTAGTTTTAAGGGTTTTGGAACACGGCAAGTGATATCAAAGTTTTCTCTTGAGCCAACAACCTTTGAATTTTAGTTGAAATATTTTAGGCTAGAGATGAACTCTTACATCTATAAATAACATAGTGATATGCCATTCAATGGGTAAAACTATAGTTGTGTAAAAATGCATGCAAGAAATGTAGAAATTATGCAAACAATATGTATTCCAATGGATTCAATATGATCATGTAATATACTAGAGCAAGATACTGAATCCTTCTACAATTAATTCTGCGGAAATTAAACACGATCACACAATCACACCAAGTAAATGAAAGAAGCAAATTAAGATATTTTTCTTGGGGAAAGCTTGCTGCTCAAAACCCCTCTATCTCTATTATCTAATGAACCAAGAAATCATGAAATAATTACAAATCACTCTTCCCACAAGATTCTGATGCACTCTGATAATTGTCTCACACTGATCTTGACAAAATTGGGCTAGTACTTAGCCAATTCTCAGCCTTTTCTCAGCCTTCCTTGCTCATGCAATCCCTGTGGAATGCAATCCCTATTCTTTAGGAATTTCAGCCTTCCTTGACTACGCAAGTATCATGGGAAATCATGTGGTGTTTTAACTGCATCTGGGCAGTTTGCTAAAAATAAAACCGATAGTTAACATCCCTTTAACCTTTGTCTCAAGTGGGTCTTCATCAGAAATGACATGCATGTTGATATTAATAGTAAATCATCAGTCACTTGAAAGATCACTGCATGTGAATTAAATTTGATTTAATTCATTACTTGACCTCTCACTAGTGCAACAATCAGTTACAACTAGTTAGACTGATTGTAACTCACTTAATTGAGTTAACTGATTTCTCATGCATTTAAACTAATGCACTAACTGCAACTTGGACTCAAAAACTAATAGAATCACTCTGCATGCCTCACCAACCACCCTCAACTCTAAATTCATGAGCTAACTGATTTTATCACACTCAGTTAACTATTACAAGTGTTTATGAGATAAGATTACAATTTATTGTCCAATTTAATTAAGGGAAAATTAAATTAGACACATTTCCAACTTATTAAATAAATTGTCTTGCACACTAATGTATCGCTAGGACCCATCAGTGTGTGACCTATGGTCCCACACTAGTGTGTGTATTTTCATGTTGTTTCTGGATGCCAATTTCACTGTTTATTGTTTCAAATTTCAACACTCCCTCTTAACAAGAAAGGAATCAATTTGTCCTGATATGGTACCTTTGGAATTTTCTTGCATGCGCACATGCAACATGCAACTCTTTCATTCAACATGCAACACTTCTCTAGTGTTGTTCGCACATGCAACACTTCTGAAACTGAATAGCCTCCAAACAAATGAATCAGTATAATGCATCTGTCGTCGGAGTCTTTTGACTGCTGGTACCTACTGCACATGTCTACTGGACTCTCTACGTTGTTGACATATGCATCCATGCACTCTTCACTGCTGCCAACTCTGATATGCACTCCAATATCCTGTTGGAATCACGATTTCCTTTAGACCAAAACCCGCAGGCATTAGTCTCAACTACAATCGCCAGAGTTAGGATCCACGAGAGGCGGTTAGTCCATGTCACGAAACACACGGGGAGCATTGAACCCAATGTCCAACAATCTCCCCCCCAATGCAAGCTGAGTGAGTTTCGAACTCGAGACCTGTCGCTCTGATACCACTTGTTGGAATCATGATTGTCATTAGACCAAAACCTGTAGGCGTTAGTCTCCACTACAATCGCCAAAGTTAGGATCCATGAGAGGCAGTTAGTCCATGTCACGAAACATACGGGGAGAATTGAACCCAATGTCCAACATATTTGACACATGTCACCCTTATTTATGTCTTCCTGACATCTGACTGCATCAATCTAACCAATCCTTCCTACTATTGTTGTACTATGGGCTCCTCATAGCCAGGTTCAATCCATGAGACACGCCATCTCAATGAATCCTTCCTAAATTTCTTCTTGGGATTAATTTTGTACATCACCCCACCTCACACCTGGAGGTATAGTTGCATGTACTCCCTCTACCAATCTGGCTCGAAATTTCCCCCTCTTAGAGGTCTTTGTTGTGCGCCTCCTACCATGTCTGGTGGATGACTCTGCATGAGTGGTTTTTTCCACTCCATGATCCTCCTCATGTGACTGCTCCACATCTTGAGGTTCATCCTTTGGAACCAAGAGTTCCTCATCTGCATGCAAATCAAGCTCCCTCTCAAGGGACAATCGCATGGCTTTCTCCTTTTTTATTTTCCTGAGCTTGTCCTTCAGCGCCAACTTCCTTTGGTCATTGGTGTTCTGAAATAGATCTGTCAAGGCCTTCCATATTTCATATGGAGTCCCCTTTCCATGGAGATTCAAGATAATTTGATCTCGAACTCCCTCTAATAAGATCCTTCTCGCCCTTGCTACCTTATTTTTCCAAGCATCAAGAAGAGCGGTGTTTGTTGCTGCAGGCTTGGGAATATCGTTATCAATGAGTTCTTTTTAACCCATTGTCCTCCAAAAATTCCTCCATTATGTCTTTCCATGCGATATAATTAGAACTGCCCTCGAGCGCATATTCCAATCTTAATCCATTGAAAGCCATCTTGATCCGCTTGTCGCACCAATGAAAGTATCTGCAAGTTTGAATACTGTTCAACACAAACGCAATTTCTTCTCCACTATGTTGATTTCTGGCGCTCTGATACCATGTAGAAATTACACAAATGATATGTATTCCAATGGATTCAATATGATCATGCAATATACTAGAGAAAGATATTGAATCCTTCTACAATTAATTCTACGGAAATTGAACACAATCGCACAATCACACTAAGTAAAAGAAAGAATCAAATCAATCCACAACACAGATATTTTTCTCGGGGAAAGCTTTTTGCTCAAAACCCCTCTATCTCTATTGTATAATGAACCAAGGAATCATGAAACAATTACAATGCACTCTTCTCACAAGAGTCTGGTGCACTCTGCTAACTGTCTCACACTAATCTTGACAAAATTGGGCTAGTACTTAGCCAATTATCAACCTCTTCTCAGCCTGCCTTGCTCACGCAATTCATGTGGAATGCGATCCCTATTATTTAGGAATTTTAGCCTTCCTTGATTGCGCAAGTATCATGGGCAATCCAATGGTGTTTTAACTGCATCAGGGAAGATTTCTAAAAATAAAACTGATAGTTAACATCCCTTTAACCTCTGTCTCAACTAGGTCTTCATCAGAACTTACATGCATGCAGCTATTAATATTAAATCATCAGTCACTTGATAGATCACTGCATGTGAATTAAATCTGATTTAATTCACTTGAACTCTCACTAGTGCAACAATCAGTTACAACTATTTAGACTGACTTTAACTCACTTAATTGAGTTAATTGATTTCTCATGCATTTAAACTAATGCACTAACTGCAACTTGGACTCAAAAACTAATAGAATCACTCTACATGCCTCACCAACCACCCTCAACTCGAAATTCATGAGCTAACTGAGTCTATCACACTCAGTTAGCTATTATAAGTGTTTATGAGATCAGATTACAATTTACTGTCCAATTTGATTAAGGGAAAATTAAATTAGACACATTTCCAGTTTATTAAATAAATTGGCTTGCACACTAATGTATCGCTAGGACCCATCACTGTGTGACCTATGGTCCCACACTAGTGTGTGTGTTGTCATGTTGTTTCTGCATGCCAATTTCATTGTTTCTTGTTGCAAATTTCAACAAGAAATACAAGTGGAATCACTTTGTCAGGATCCTTTTTTATCCCTTGTTAGTAGCCCTTGAGTAGTATCACATTATACGATACATCTATAAAAAATATCAATTCCATGTACGTTTGGTTGTATTGAAATTCCTTTAAGCATACCTAAAATCAACTCTATGTCAATCAATTGGGTGTCCTATTGTTATAGCACATTGAGAATAACACTAAAGGAATTCATTTTGTAGTACCTAGATAGTCAAGTTACACAACTAAGGGCACAATCGAGCCTCCTTAGTTAATGCCTTGAGATATTAGGTTGAGTATTATTGTTGGACCCCACAAGCATATGAAAGATTTATATCACACGGCACTATTGTATCTATAGGACCTTTCAAACCCTAGCTTATATAGTTAATGAGGGAAATTCCTACATATTTATGACCATAAGGAATTTTATTTTTTTTCATTGTAGTAATAATCAATCAAGAGCAATACTCCCCAGAAGTAGTACTGAAAAGAGTGTTTAGGTCCTACCAAAAAAATTATGTGAGACAAATCTCAAAATATTTCGTTATGGATATTTCAAATTTTATATAATTGCTACCATATTTATTTTGTAAAATAACATCCTTAATGGGAGGCTTTAATTCAAGCACACATTGGATCTCGTCTTTGAGCACTTCCAATAGGTTTTCATTGAATTTTGTATAGATTGCAATTGAAGTAGTCATGTGGTTAGCAACTCATGGTGTTCACTTGATTATTTCTTTCATGTAATGGTGTTGAAATGTAGTCTTGAGGAATAATTGGATAAACCTCTAATTCTTTTAAGTGTACAAAATAGGTTACCTTGCAAACTGCATAGAACAAATATATTACTAACACAAATTTGTTAGGAGCTAAAACCCTAAACCTAATCCAACTATCACATGTCCATATATCCCTTGCTTCATGGAAACCATAATCTACTGAGTTTGCATGTTCCATTTGAGATACAAAAACATGTTAGAGAAGACATAATGATGATGCTTCCATGATTTTTTGTGTCTACAAACAAAGTGTTAGAGCTATCACATTGGTGATATTAATGGGAGACAAACTAACACAACAACTACATTGTGTTGGTATATGGATCGACTCCATCTATATATGTATGGCATCTACATGTTATCCAAGAATTCAGAGTTATTATTCCTTCAAATCATTTTCTATTACATCCATTATTGAGATTATTATTGTACTACATACATTGTTATTGCAAATATCATGGGGAAGGAATTTGTATCATGTGGAGTAGATGGTGGTCGAAATCTAATGAATTTTGATTTCTATAAAGGAGGCCAATATTGTATCTTCTAATTAATAGAAGATGTGTATTTGGCACTACTTATGTTTTAGAAGTGATTTTGTTTTAAAATGCATTCTCTTGTCTAAAATGTTATGTGGTGCTCAATGGCAAAGAAATTATTTGAAATCGTCAAGAAATATTGAGCATACCCTTCTTTCTAGTTATCTTTGAAATGGGATTTATGATGCTGATACTTCATTTATCACATGTACATCAAATAGAGCTTGCAATATGGGAAAATAAATATAAGAAGGCATATGCCTTGATTGTTGCTTCTATAAATGAATAAGTGAGTAGTCACATTAGATCTATCAAATATTTTTGGGGTGCTTTGAAATTTTTGAAATTTTTTTATGATTCACATTGAAAAATGGACCTAATTAAAATGTAGTTTAAGCTCTTCAACCTAGATTTGAAAGATAATGATCATGTTAGTGTGAAGTTTTCTGGAAGGTGTACCAAAAAGGCCTCTTTCAAGCCATTATTGACTAATGGCCTTAACAACAGATGTGGTCATCTAATTCCTCGGATCTGCAACAAAAAGTTAAGATAACCCCTGCAAAACAACTAATCTATGAACAGCAATAATAAAGAACTAATGTAAAAACCCCAACCACGGAGAAAGCGATTTAAAATGAAAAAGTCATATTCTTATTACACTTGATGAAGGATACTTGTACAAAGGTTACAGATCCCCCTCGATGGGATGGTTCCTTTTGTTATCCTTGTTGCTTTAGTATTCAGATTCTCTCTCTCTCTCTCTCTCTCTCTCTCTCTCTCTCTCTCTCTCTCTGATGTATGAAACCCAGATAATGTGTGTTGAAATCAAATGGGAGCTCGATTCCTAAAAGATGATAATAACGATGATGATAGTGATCATAGTGAGGAATGGATGGAAAAACCCTCTTATTTATAACAAAATATTGGGTTACGCTCGAAAATGGAGAATAATAAAATATTATTAACCACAATCTAGAACATAACCGCTTCGAATATTTTATTATATTTTTTGGAGAGGGAAAATATATTTAAATTGGTTAAATGCCTTTATTTAGAAATGATAAACAAACAAATGACTTATTTATTATTTCAAGGTTGTGGTTAAGGAATAATAAACAAATAATGAGTTGTTTAATCATTTGTGGGTGATTTAGTCAAATTTGACAAACAATATTAACTAAATAATTATTCCTAGAGAAAAATCAAATAAATAATTATTTAATTAATTATTTCTCATGACTGGGTCAAATGTGACAAGGAGTATTTATTAAATAATGATTTAATAATTATTCCTAGAGGAAAATAAAATAAATAAATATTTATTTAATTATTCAAAATGGGGTTTCTAGTTTTAACCAGAAATAATTTAATAAAATATGGTTTATCAAATTATTTCTTATAGTGAAAGCAATTTTACTATGGTAAAATTGGTCTTACATGGTGTTTTTGGATCCACCTAGTTAGAAATGGCTAGGTGATCATTTTTTGGTTATAACAGATCCCATGGATTTATAATTTAAAATTATAGCCACCGTGCACAACATTGATGTTGATGGAGTGAAGATAAACATTTTTCTCATGGCGCTCATCAAAGTCCTTTATCCTACATATTCTCACTATCTTGTCGAATCAATTCAAACTAGTGATCAATTGAAGTCTCTCAATTTTGACTCTTTGGTGGAAAAAAATTGTAAAACATGAAAGTTATTTTGGGAAGAAGACAATTTATACCACCAAAGAGACTTTTCGTCTTGCTCATAAAGGGAGGAATCAATCACATCATTCTTCTAAGAAGGTAGTGAGATAATATGTGGAAGGAATTATTTCAAAGGTAGAAGGATAAGCATAATCAAGGTGAGAGGTATGACCTTCATTATGTTTGTTATGGAAGGAATGGACATGATGCAAAGACATGTAGGATCTTATGAGACAACATAAAAGAAAATTATGAATTGTTGTCGCTTTGAAAAACATCATCCAAAATTTTTCATACAGTCAAATTTTGGAGCCTACTGTGGATCCTACTATTGGTCGTTCCATAGTCACTTATTGGCCAGTTGATGCTTGTAATCTCCCTTCTTGCATCAGAAGTTTCAAATTCACTTGCTCGCACATGCTCAGTCTGCATTCATGAGCACATTCTTTTACGCAAACTTGAACAAGCATAACATGTTCCATCAAGACTTTGTATGTGCGATGTCCAATCCATGTCGACAGTCAATGCGCATTGACAATGACAATTTATCACATTTTAGTTGTGTTTGTACTTCTATTTTAGTGAGTTTTGCAAATTATCCCTCCCGCACACCTTTGTTTTCACGAGTGTCTCTTTCATGTTTTTGATTTTCGCTTTCACTTGCTTTCACTCTAACTAGTGTTGATTTCATGTTATATTTTCCCTTGCATCTGTTACTTTCACTATCATTATCATATTGCAAGAGTTGTATGCACTTTAGAAATTGTCGTATTTTCACATGTTAGCTATCACACAATTTATGAATGAATGTTCTAGTGGTTTGAAGGGGTTATCTCTATGTTAATGAGTTGGTCTAACCATGTAAACATCAGTCACACTCATTCCGAAAGTTTTAAGCATTTTCGCACAAGTGTCGTCATGGTCATTGTAAAGTGTATCTTAAGTGTCACACTTGTCGTACCTTGTCGTAAAGTTGTCACACGAAGGGAAATGAATTGTTCATGTGTCATGGATGTTCTATGTTTATTGTGACATCAAGTATTCTAATTGTGTGATCACAATCGAAGTCTTATCACTGTCCACATCGGTCTCACCTGTCTCACAGTTATCCATTTCTAGAAAGGCTTCCCAACCAAGAAACCTAGCTCCACCTAGCCTCCCTGAACTACGCACTACGTATTTTTCATCCTCTAGTTGTGACCTTACCCTTTGGCAATTCACAATGTGAAATTCTTGCCTCCCATGACTACTGCACTGCGCAGTTTTTGTGCTCAAGCTCCAACCTTGACCTCCAGAATTGTGCAATCCTTTCTCCCAGCCTGGCCCTAACTGCACACTAGGAAATTACAAGCCACAAGATCATTCCCTGAGATTCTAAACTGCGCAATAGCCCAGCCTCCCTTGTCTCCTGGAACTGCGTAGCGTGTTCACTTAGTGTCCATCCCCTTTTCCTGCCTCTCTAGCTCCTAGAACTACGCAATTTTCTCCCTCGGTCGAGCCTGAACTGCGCATTGTGCAGTCTCAAGGCTCAAGGCTCAGTCCTGAGCTCTTGAACTACGTAATTGCACAGTCACTTGGGCTCATATGTCCTCCAAAAATGTGCATAGTCTGATCCAATGCCTTTCCCCTTATCCTATCATCCTTAGCTCCCATACTGCACAATTTTCTTCCTCAACCCAGCTTGAACTATGCATTGCACAGTCTCAAGGTTCAAGCTTCACCCCTAAATTCCTAAGTTGCGCAATTGCACAGTTTCTGAGCCTCTTTCCCATCCTATCACCCAGTTATGGCTTAGTTATTGGATCAATGTACACCATCCTAGACTAGGGGTTTATCGGACTGATGTCGTCTTGTCATGAGTGAATTCCACATGCTGGAACTTTATCATGCTATGACAAGGTGATGAAGAAGGAAATGGAGAAGGAGTACATGCTAGAAGGCACATATGGAGTTGAAGAGATAATATGATCAACAAGTGAGAAGATGAAGGAACATTGAACTCTAACAGAAGATGAAGATCAATATCACATGGAAGACCCCTTATATTCAAGTCATAAGGAGGAGGAAGAAGAAGAACATGTACCATATGTTTAATGATAAACAAATAAAGAAGCAGCAAGAAGGAAAACTTGGCATTGTCACATCATCATGAAGTCCAAGTCATAAGTGTCATGTCATGTCCTGACATAAGTCATCATATGCCACATCATTATTATGGATTATGTAATTACCTATTCGAAATGTATTGTGAAGTGGAAGTATAAAGGACACACATGGATGAGTTGTGTAAGTCGAAAATTCATAGCAATTAAAATAGTCATGAAGGTATTCAAAGAGTCACAAGGAGGGTGAAGCATCACCCCTTGGTTATATATACACCCTCATTGTATGAGCAAAGTATTTTTTGCCTTGGCTCCTCCCACAAGGCATTAGAGAGATAGGTTAGTTCTTTTGAGGAGCAAGGAGTGGCTCCAATTCTCCACTACTGTAGCTAGTGGTGTTCATTGTATATATGTGTCTTGGGACTTTTACTTAATATCAAAAGCCCTATGGGAAAACACATTCTTCATGCATGGATTATGGATATTTGTAAGATTATTAAATGAATTTTTGTAATTCATGTTTGCTTTCATCTGTGCTAAAGTAGTTGAACTATTTCAGTTGTTTTGGCACTTATCATATTGAGAATGTATTGTAATTTCTATTATTTTTGTCGCATCATCGTGGACTATTCCACTGGATATTAGACAGATCTCCCTTGTCATATTGGTTTCAATGATCGTCTCATCTTTGTGGACTATTTTGCTTGATGTTGTATGAACCCTATGTGTTCATGTGTGTCTCTGCTAGGGTGGTACTACTACCTCTCTCTTAGAGGCTCACTTCAGGCTCCCCTCCACAATGTAATAAATTTGATACAAATGTGATCGAACACTCACTAGGCACACCCCCTTTCTTTTCAAAGGTGCATTTTCACTCCTCTCTCTTTATGACAGTTAGAGCCAAGGCATATCTTTAATATATATGGATATCGAATCGATATTCTGGATGGGGCTCCTACTCCAAACAGTGTGAGTTCTAATTGGGACTTCACGGCGAGGAGAACCCTTGGTTGACAGATTTACAGCACACCGTCAACAATAGCACTAGAAGGAGGGCTAGATGACAAGATGAGCTTGTTGAGTCTGTTTTGAATCTCTTGTCATAAATGGCTCTTTCCCAAATCATAATCCCAGAGTGTTTTTCTAAACTACCTCCTGGAAAACTTTAAATCTCCACAAAACTTGTTCATGCCTCGTATTAGTTCAAGTTTAATGGGGAGGGTGGTATATTTTTATCCAGACACATAAATGATTTTCTTGGGTTTTGTAAAAAATTCCAAATTTATTATGAATATGTTATGTGTATTCTATTCACCCTCACTCTCGAAGGTCTTGTTAAGCATTGGTGCCATACCTTACCATCTGCTTCCATTCATTCTCTTTGTCATTTTACTAAGGAGATTCATCAAGCTTTCGATTGGTATGATTGTCGAGATGTTCACAAAAGAAACAATCAACTAAAAATGGAACCTAATGAATAAGTTGAGGGTTTTGCTAATAGATTCCTTCATTTATGTTATGATCTTCCTGAAGAAGATATGGATCAGGATTTTTGTAAGAAAAAGTTTGAACATCTGGTTATGATTTATTTAAATAAGTTTGAATCTAAACCTCCTGATGTTTTCACTTCCCCAACTCTTTTGAATCGTGAGACACCTCTAATTTCAGAGGAAGAACCTATTATTCCTTTTGTTCCTTGTCCTCCTCCTTTTCCAGTCCCAATGTGGGTGCCTCCTTGCGGTGATTTTAAAGTTGGGAAATCTGCAATTCAAATTCCTAATCCATCTTCTCATTCAATGGAGGAAATTCTAGATTGGATCATGAAGCCTATGGTGAAGACTAACTCCTCCATTCTGCAAGATGATGTTACTATCCATAACTCTAGTCTTGAATCTAATATGGATTTATGTTATCCTCTATCACCTATAGACCATAACTCTTTGTACCATCATCCTCTTGAGAATCTGTTCCACCAGCTAACTTTTCACACTCTATTGATTTTCGTGTTTCCGATTCAAATTGCAATCAGATACAAGGCGGTCACATTCCACAGGTAGAGGAGAAGGAAGGTGAAGATGATTTCAATATTTCTTCTATTTTCTAAAATCCTCCATGTAAAGATGATGTGCTTCCATTCTTGGATGATTTTCAATATTCTAATCTCGGTAGTGAATCAAATGTACTCAATTCTTTCGATCAATACATAGCCTTGGTCAATAATAATTCCAATGTTGATGACTTTATTGATGTATGCAATCATGAATGCCCAGGTGTATCAGCTGATATTTTGGTCTCTCACGAAGATTTTACTTTAGATTTCATATCTGATTCCGTCAAAGAATATGTGCTTATCGAAACTTCCTCTTCATCTCACTATCCCTTATTCTCTACCATCTGCGATGCATCTACTTGCGACGAAGATGCTCCATGTTCTTCAAGTTTGTCAACCAATGAGTTAACCTCTCAATTGGCATAAGTTGGCGAGATTATCCATGATGCAAATGAAAACAATTAAATCTTTTATTACTCTTCCCAACCCTCATTATCCCTTATCTTGCATGAACACAACTCTTCAAATCAGCTTGCTCACAAAAAATTTCCAATTCATTTATCTTAGGATTGCAATCAGATCATATTTAAACTTGAGTAATCTGGTTGTTGAAGTTGAAAAATATGGTCAAATCAGTGACAGAGATGGTTGCCATCCAGTGAACAGTGGTATTATTGAAACTAGTGGTAGCAACTATCTTCACAGCATGCACGATCTGGTTCAATCTTCATAATTCTATTTTACAATCCTTGAAATTTTCAGGACTTGTCAGGACATCAAGGCACTTCAACTTCCATTGATAGTTATGTCAGGACCTTGTGACACTAGTAAGCCTTGTGAACTAAGTCAGATCTGGTTTCCCCGGCACAATCATTCTCTTTGCATGGTTTCACTTGATCAAAAAATATATTTTTTAAAATTTTTTGTATTCTAGGTGTGATCTTTCAAATTTTCAAGATTTTTCTTCTGACCGGCTTCAGGAATTTTTTTTCAGTTCATTCATCTTCATTCAAATCTCTCGCATTAAACTCGAGTTTTGGAATGTGTATCTCTCATAGAGTCACATAATTATGAATTTGATCATTCCAAGGATTGTCTTTGCCTTTGGCTGAAGGAATCATGATTATCGAATTCTTTCCTTAATAGTCATCTCCTGGTTCTTCTTACGATTGATATATTACAAATATTTTCCTTCATCGCACCTAAAATCCTCTTGAGTTTAAATGAATGCATGAGTTATTGTGTGAATCAAATTCTTCTTCTTTGACTACATCTTGACTAGTTTCATGTGTTTTTTGTGTTGGCATCCCTTTTAAATTATTTTGATGATTACAATGCTTGTACAGTCTGTCACCAGTTACAAGAAAATGGTCTGTCACATTTTTCTTGCAAGCAAGTTGGTTCGATTGTTCAGAGCATTCAGAGAGATGTCCAAATTGATTTATCTTTGTTAATTACAAACTGGGAATCTGATACTTTAATCAACCCATCTGATCATTATTTTGTCTCTGATGATTGTCGCTCAACTTATCCTTTTCCCATCAGCACATCCAATTACAGTTGTTTTACATCCTTCGATCTTTTTGGTTCAACATTTCACTATGTGGATACATGTCAAGCAGTTGAGGCACTTCAAGTTTTTTTTATGGTTATGCCAACTCCTCACTGTCTCAACATGATTGTTTAATATGATCAGGTCTACATTCCCTCACTATATTACCATCGTAATCCCATGCCTCTAATTGGAAATTCATCTTTTCAAATATTTCAGGGTTTTCAAGAGGATAATCATGAATTTTGTGATCCAATCGCTGAATGGTTGGAAAAGTATTACCTGGAAAGCTTCATCACAAATAAAAAGTTTTGATATTCCCTCACACTTGCTAAGGATTTCAGTGTAGATGGAGACACATTCGTGATAAGATTCTGAGGTTTGTTGAAAGACAATATTCATCGAAAAGGTAAGAATGTGAATTGGATGAAAGTAGTGGTTGTGACACACCTTTCTGCCCACATGCAAGACCTTCCTTTTGTCGTGCAAATTATTCAAGATCTCATACTTTCTATTGCACATTACTTTATGTCTCTTTTAATCGATCATATCTTTATGATTGCAGGTCAGGAACGATTACGGTGGCTACATTGGAAATTCCATCATACGTGACCTCGACCTTATATTTGGTTAGGTTAGGAGTAGGTCTAGTTGCATTGTAGTTTACCTGCACATCCATCCTCCATTCATTTCCTATAGTTTGTCCTGTGTTTTCTAGTTTTGGTTTTACACCGAGTTTTTCTTTAGTCATTTTCTATCTTGTCTTATGGTTTTATTTTATTTTTATGTTGCGTTTTTCCCTTTTTTTCCATCAATAAGACCTTGCATGAAGATTTTATATTGGCTCAGAAGGGAATGTGGAAAAGTATAAAAGGAATTTTTAACACTGCAACATTTGGCTAAATATTTTTCCTTCCTCCTTGTCTTGGTTACATATTTTGGTTGATGATGTTTCGACAACAAATCCAATCCTTGCATTGATAAAGCCTTGTGTCGAACCATGGCCCCCTTCTCTATCCTGGAAAACCTCATGTCTGCACTCAGGTTCTGTGTTTCGGTGTTTTCAAGCTGTTCCAATCAAGTAGAGAAGGACAAGGGGATAATCTAAATGAGAAAACCAATATCAGAGATCTAATATGTGCTTCTCTGAAGGAACAACCTCTCATTCTCTCAATAATTCAGGATCCCTCTTCCGCCCACAAATAAATAAGTTTCAATGCACAATATTCTTTAAATAAATAAATAAAGGCAAAAGAAGAGAAAGGCTTCCTATGCAGAGAGGTGAAGCAAGCAACTCCGTTGGGGTACTGTCCAGTCTCACTAGCAGCAGAACAATTTTTATGTTCATGTAGTGACCCTGCCGAGGTACGATCCAGGCCTACTGGTAGCAAAGAAACACCAAAGATGAAAAACTATACTCTGAAAAGCTAAAGTTTGCGAACTTCATTACCCTGTCTTGATTTGAAACATTGTGTGATCACTGATCTTATGTTTGTGGTTAACTGAGTAAAGGAATGAAGGGGACCATGTTTATGCATGGGGTGAGTGGGGAAGCCATGGTAATATGAATGATGAATCAATACTTCATGAGGAACTAGACCCTGCACAAAATAATTGACCAAGGCAGAGAAGCTAGAGTTCTACCAGTAAGTCTCCAAGTGTTGTCGTTGCGACAAACACCCTCCAAATTTTCTCATACACTCAAATTTTGGAGCCTACTATGGATCCTGGAATCGGTCATTCCATAGTCACTTATTGGCCAGCTGATGCTTTTAAGCTCCCTTACTGGATCAAAAGTGTTGAAGTCACTTGCTCACACTTGCTCAGTCCTCAACAAGTTCATGAGTGAATTATTTTACACAAGCTTGGACAAGCATAGCACGTTCCATAAATATTGTGCCTGTGCGATGTCCAATCCATGTCGATTGTCAATGTGCACTAACAATGACAGTTTCTCACATTATAACTGCATTTGTACTTCTATTTCGGTGAGTTTTTCAAATTGTCACTCCCCCACACCTTTGCTTTTGTGAGTTTCGCTTTGATGTTTTCAGTTGTCGCTTTCAATTGATTTCACTCTAATTAGTGTCATTTTAATGTTATCTTTTCTTTGGCATGTGTTTTTTTCATTGTCATTCACATATCGCAAGATTCGTTCGCACTTTAGCAATTTTCATCTTTTTCGCATGTTAACTATTGCACGATGTATGAATGCATGTTATGGTGGTTTCAAGGGGTTATCTCTGTGTGAATGAGTTGGTATAACCATTTAAATACCATTTTCACTCATTCCAAAAGTTTTAAGCATTGTCACACAAGTGTCATCACGGTCGTCGTAAAGTGCATCTTAAGTGCCACACTTGTTGTAACTTGTCATAAAGTTGACACACGGAGGGAAAAACATTTTTCATGTGTCATGGATGGTTTATGTTGATTTTGTCATCAATTATTCTAAGTGTATGATCACAGTCTAAGTCTTATCATTGTCCACAACACTCTCACCGGTCTCACACTTAGCAATTTCTGGAAAGGCTTCCCGACCAAGAAACCTAGCTTCACCAAACCTCCCTAAATTGCACATTGTGCATTTTTAGTCCTCTAGATATGACCTTCCCCTTTGGCATTATGCAATGTGTAGTTCCTTCCTCCCAGGACCGCTGCACTGCTCAAGCTCCAACTTTGACCTTCATAATTGTGTAATCCTTTCTCCTATCCTATCCCTAACTGTGCACTACGTAATCACAAGCCACGAGCTCATTCCTAGAGCTTCTGAACTGTGCATTTTCACAATATCCCAGCCTCCCTTGTCTCCCAAAATTGTGCACTGTGTTCACTCAGTGTCCATCCCCTCAGCCTACCTCTCTGACTCCCATAATTGCACAATTTTCTCCCTCGGTCCAGCCTGAACTGCGCACTACACAATCTCAGGGCTCAAGCCTCAGTCCTAATCTCTTGAACTATGTAATCACAGAGTCACCTATGCTCATTTTTCCTCCAGGACTGCGTAATAGGCTGATCTAGTGCATGTCCCCTCATCTTGTCATCCTGAGCTCCTAGACTGCATATTTTTCTTCCTCAACCCAGACTGAACTGTGCATTACGCAGTACCAAGGCTCAATCTTGACCCTTGAATGCCTGAGTTGCGCAATTGTGCATTTATTGAGCCTCTTTCCCAACTTGTCACCCGATTTTGGATTAGTCAGTGGATCAATGTGCACCATCTTAAAATAGGGTTTTATTAGAATGATATCTTCTTTTCACGAGTAAATTACAGATGCAAGAACTTTATCATGCTAAGACAAGATGATGAAGAAGGAGATGGAGAAGAAGGACCTGCTAGAAGAAATATGTGGATTTGAAGAGATAAGATGATCAACAAGCGAAGACGAAGGAACATAGAACACTAACAGAAGATGAATATCAATATCACATGGAAGACACTCTTGGGTGAAATTGTGCTATTATTGAGCCTCTTTCCCAACCTGTCACCCAATTCAAGCTTAGTTAGTGGTTCAGTGTGCGCCATCTTAGACTAGGGGTTTATTTGACTGATGTCATATTTTCCTGAATGAATTGCAGATGCAAGAACTTTATCATGCTATCACAATATTATGAAGAAGGAGATGGAGAAGGAGGACATGCTAGAAGACACATATGGAGCTAAATATATAAGATGATCAACAAGCGAGAAGTTGAAGGAACGTCGAACTCTAACAAAAGATGAAGATCGGGATCACATGGAAGACACTCTTGTGCATTCAATTAATTGACATGTGGTATTTAGAGATATCAAATATGTTGTCAAACAATAACTCCAACCAAGGGAGAAAGAACCAAAGAAGATATAGTTTGAATTTAAGGATGATGAATCAAACTCTATAAAATAATATGAATCGTAAGA
Source organism: Pinus albicaulis (assembly GCA_034641835.2). Classification (NCBI taxonomy): domain Eukaryota; kingdom Viridiplantae; phylum Streptophyta; class Pinopsida; order Pinales; family Pinaceae; genus Pinus; species Pinus albicaulis. The sequence continues at coordinate 366,038,539 of CM076577.1, forward strand.
AGAAGAACCACATACTCCGGTGTCAAGGAGATCGATTTGGGAAAAAAGGTAATTGGAAAGGTATGCTCCACTTGATTTCCATTATAATTTGCTTTGTTTATTATTGATGATTATCCTAGAACTATTAAGTGGTGATGAGAGAAAAGGGGGCTATTCTTTGCCTTGATGGAAAAGCTGAAATATCATATGCACAGGGCCTAGGAAATGGCATGAACAACCATGCATAAGCATATGCTTTTTTTTCAAGGTTTAAATCAAACATGTGCTCACAAGATAAACTACTTGTTAATTATAGGATATTCCAACAAATTAATTCATCATCTAGTAGTTCGCACTTTCCCAAGGGGTATCAAATAGAAAGGAAAACTCAAGTGAATCAAAATTATTTTAAATAATATTCATTCTTCCTCTTTGCATCATGCTCTTCATACAAACAATCAAGAAACTCATAAAATGACTAATAAGGGATTGCATTTTTCCCTTGGAACTCTGATTATCAATGGGAAATAGAGTTATTTCCATGTCCCCTTAGAATGTTGAATAATACATTAAGATATCATAAATTTTACCTACTTCTACACCCAAAACTCTTGGTCTTGCTACTATGATATGCCCAGAAAACTCGGCCTTCCTGACACACATGTGAGGTCAAAGAAGAAGAGATAAATCACATATGAGAGGTCAAACAAATAAAGAGAGAAGATATTGGTTATTTTATCAACTTCATCCTTACTGTCTTTGTCTTCTTCATCCAAATGAGTAGAAAATATATTTTCTTGTGTGTGATCCAAATAGTGCCAAGAGGAGAGAGTCAAATTCCTTTATATAGTAATCATGGGAGGTCGAATAGGTGTGATAAGGGATAGGCCAACTTGGAGGGCCGAAGTGACTTCCTTGGAGCCAAAATTTAAAATTTAGAATTCAAAATTTCTCTTTTGAAACCAACATGAAGAACATGTCTTATATTTATTATTTCATGGATAATATCATAATTATGAAGACTGGCCATAACTACAAAATTCAGCACTCCCTCTTAGCTAAGGAGGTATTCATAATGACTATATAGATGTTCTCTTGTTGAAAAAATTCTCTAAGAAAAGGTTAAAATAATTAATCATACATCATCAAAAACAACATCATCCAATTACCATAATCTTGGTTAGCAACTATGACCCATGGTAAATCAACAACATCAACTAGTCACCGTAATTCTGGTAAACATCTCTGACCCATGGTATACAAATTAGTCTTGGTTCACTGTAATCCTAGTCAACATCTTTGACCCATGTTGAAAACCTAAGGACACACTCAATTATTTTGAGTAATTCTTGTCCCAATCCCAAAGGCTTCACTCATTTGAGTAATTCTAGGACATATGATAAATGTGCTCACTCAACCTATCTGGAGAGTAATTTTGAGCTCGATGCTAAAAAACCCACTCAATCTTATCATTGATTAATTTTGGGCCTTTATACACTTTTGACCATTCTCCATAATCTTGGTCAGCATACTTGACCTAGGGATAATGACTGTCCTTGATGTTATCGCATCAACACTCCCTCTCACTAAGGGATGCATTCTTAACAACTCCAATCTTGTCCCTGAAATACATAAACTTTTCTCTAGATAAAGTCTTTGTGAGGATGTCAGCAATCTGCTCATCTGTAGAGATGTATTGAAGCCTCACTACTCCCTTCTCCACCATCATGAATATAGTGGTACTTGATCTCGATGTGCTTCGACTTGTCATGGAAAATTAAATTATCTGAAATCTTAACACAACTTGGATTGTCACAATATATCACAGTTGGCTCCAATACCTGATAAAATATTCTTGTTGGTACCTTCCAAAGCCATATTAATTCACAACTTGCTAAACTAGCTACAATATACTCGGCCTCAGCAGTGTTGAGTGTTAAAAATGATTTTTTCCTACTCATCCAAGGAATCATAGTAGAGCTCAAATTGAAGCAACCTTCGAATGTACTCTTTTTGTCTTATGCACTCCTAACCAAATCAGAATTTTTATATCCCTTCCGCTTTATATCACTGTTTGAGGCATATCTCAAGCCATAATTCACTGTGCTGTGAAGATATCTCAATATGTGCCTTGTTTCAATCCAATGATCATGTCTTGGTTCCACCAAGAACTGGCTTAAGGAGTTCACTACAAAGAAAATATTCGGCCTAGCATTAACCAAATACATCAATGAGCCAATAAATTTCTGGTACATGGATGGATCGACCAAATATGACTCAAAGTATCTCAACTTCTTTAGATTAGTCATCATGGGAGTTTCCAAAGATTTACATTCCATCATTCCAAACTTCTGGAGGATCTTGATAATATAATTCCCTTGGCTAAGGAAGATATCACCAATTTTCTATCATATTTCTAGTCCCAAATAATAGTGCATCAATTCATGATCCTTCATAACTAATTTAGAGGCCAACTCCCTCTTACCCTGAACAATGAGCTTTTATGCACCTGTAAAAAAAAAGTCATCAACACATAAAAATATAATAACATGTTCATTTTTCTCAACCTTGATATAGAGATTTGGATCAACATCACTTTTGGAGAAACCAAGTCTTGTTAGATAACCATCAATTCTAGAATACCAGGCTCTTGTTGCTTTCTTAAGTCCATACACAACTTTATTTAATCTACAAACATGAGACTCCTTGTCATGTATCTCAAAACTTTGAGGTTGTTCGATGAGAAATTATTCCTTAATCATACCATTGAGGAAAGAAGTATTTCCATATAACTGATCTAAATTCCAATCCATAGAAATAATAAAAATAATAGATCTAATAGAAGTATACCTGGCAAGAGGGGAAATTGTCTCATCGTAATCCTCTTCATCTTTCTAGGAGAATTTGCTTTGTACTTGTCAATACTACTATCCACTGCATGCTTAATCTAGTATATCCATTTTTAGGTCACCACTGGCTTCCCTTCAGGTCTTGGCACAATTTCCCATACACCACTCTTCATAATGTATTGTTACTCCTCCATCATAACATCTTTCCAAACTTACTAGCCAGTTGCCTCGTCATAGTTGGAAGGTTCATAACAAATGAGATTTGCCATAAATGTTGCATAGCTAGAATACCTCTTAGGTATTTTAATTTCCTTAAAGGTGGCACGTGGAGTTGCATGTCCTTTTTCTTCCTACAAGGTAGATATAATCCATGCTAACCTTTTCCTAATACCAGGAACAATGACGGGATCCACTGGTTCATTGGACCCTTTTGGCTCTTCTTGATGATCTACGGAATGTTATGCAGGTTTGGAAGGATTTGAATCTTCTTCCTTGGGATCTCCATTATCTTCATTGTCATCATCAGTGTCCATTTGAAATTATTTGGACTTCCAATAGGCAAAATCCTCATAAAAGATAATGCCATTGCTGACTTCAACCTGTCACAATCCTGGAACATAAATCCTATAGGCCTTTGATGACTCATTGTATCCAAAAAATATTCCTTTCTTTACTGAATGGTCTAGTTTCATCCCCTTCTCCTTAGGTACATGAATGTAAACTATGCAACCAATTATTCTCAAATTTTCAACCTTTGGCATTTGGCTAGTGAACCCTTCTTCAGGGATTTGATCTTCCAATATTCGATGAGGACAGCTATTTTGAACATATACTATTGTTAAGGATGCTTCTCAGCCATAAGAACATAGGAAAGTCTTTATCATGAATCATTGCCTTAACAACTTATTCAATGGATATGTTCTTTTCTTTTAGAAATTCCATTTCGTTGCGGGTTGTAAGGGACTATCAACTACCTCTTAATCCTTGATTCTTTGCAGAAAGTTATGGTTTCCTTCAAATTGTATTCTCCTCCATTACCTAATCTCAAAGTATTCATTTTCTTCTCTATCACATTTTCTACATATGCATTGAAATATTGAAATTTGTTGAAGACTTCATCCTTGGTCCGCATCAAGTAAATCCATGCCTTGCGAGAGAAATCATCAATAAAGGTCACATAGTATAGAATTCCTCCTAGAGATTTTATTGGCATTGGACCACATGCAACATAATGAATTATATCCAATATTTCCTTGGACCTACTGTCACTGCTTGGAAAATATTTCTTGACATTCTTTCCAAGTGCACACCCTTTGCATAATCCATGCTCTACCTACAATTCTGGAATACCTAAAACCATTTGATTTAATGTTGGCAGAGCTCTGTAGTGAATTTGAGCATATATTATATGCCATAATTCACATAGATTATCATCCACTAATGCTTAATCAAGTTGTCTCAAGAGTTTATACAACTCTCATTCACAAACTCAATTATTCTAGCAAAATCCATACTTGAGCCCTTGGGCCATACAAGGACTTGGCCATCAAAAGTTACTAGTCTATATCCTTTATCTTCCAAACAATAAATAGAAACCAAATTCCTTTTCAAACTTGGTACATATAGTATGTTGCTTAGATGAATGTTTCCATTAGATTCCAACTCAATAGATGTTGACCCAACATATTTGACTATATAGCAATTCTTATCTCCAAAATATGCTTTCTTTGAAGATTTCTTTTCCACTAGATTTGTGAGATTGTCATAATATCCTATCATATGTCTCAAGGTACAAGTATCTACCAACCACATATCATTATTATCTGCAATAGAACCTGCAAGATCAGAGAAAAATTAGAATTTTTTGTTACCTAGATTTCCATTCTTGGATTTCTTTGAATGTTCATCATGATCAGTATCTATTGAGGAAGCATTTTGCTTTCCCTTCCTTTTTCTATCATTCGATCATTTAGGACATTGATTTCTGTAGTGACCAAGTTTGTGACAATGATAGAATTGGATCTTCGACATATCCTCTTTTTCTTGAAGAGCAAGTATTCTACTCGCATTTCTTCTTTTGAAACCAAAATTATTTCTTCCTCCAACCTGCTTGGAATGAGATGCAAATTTTTGGGAGTCACCTTATTGAGGTCTCTAAATTCTTCTTTTTCATATGAGTTTAGATTCTTCTTGAATACATGAGGTCCATGTATCTTCAAAACTTGGAATTTCTTTTCTGCCACAAACACTAGATGCAAATGAGTATCATGATTCAGGTAGCCCATTAATACCAGTAGTCACAAGTTATTTTCTAGAAATAATTTCTTCAATAGATTGAATTTGATCTCTTAAATGAGCTATCCTCATGACATAGGATGTCGCATAATCTGCACTAGACATTTGAATGTGACAAAATTGGTTTCTCAAGTACATTATTTGTCGAATATGATCAATAGTATACAATCCTAATAGGGCATCATATAATTGCTTGGAAGTTTTTAACTCTAAGACAAATGGGAGTAAATTATCTTTGATGGATTCAATAAGAATCCTTTGTGCCTTGACTTCAACCTTTCCTTCATCATCTTTAGGTTAAGTCACCTTGCCTTTTACATATTCTAGGACATCGTTTTCTTCAAGAACTAGATCAATTCTCTTTTTTCAATCCCTTTGTGATCCATTAATTTTCGTCGATATTCCACGAGACAGCTCGTCACAAAAAATCTAAAAAAAAATGTATTTAAAATATGAAATTATACACTATTAAAAATTTATTTATTTTTAGATTTTTGGATATGTATAATATTTGTTAATAGTGTATGCATGCAGATTAAAATTATGCAAAAAATAAAGAAAAATAAATAAAATCTCACACACATATTTTGACACAAGATATGACCTGGGAAACCCTTTTTGGAGAAAAACCCAACTAGATGGTGAGGTCGTTGTACTCTCTTTCTATAAAAAACAAATGTTTGTGAGTACTAAGAAGTATAGCATGTGGCCTGTGACCACTACAATGCACAAATCCTCTATGTGTTCTATATCTCCTATCCCTCTCGACTATTTTTGTTAAGCTATCGAACAAATGCACTCGAAAGAATGGAACCCCTCTTCCTCCTAGTGGCCTAGATATACCATAGCCCGATAACCTATTAGTAGTTAGGTTTGACTGCCTCAACTCTTAACCATGGTTACAATATAGACTCTTATAGACTTGTCTACATCATAATCATGTGGGTAGCCCCTTTTCCATGAATAACAAGGGCTAACGTGGCATCTTCTCGAATTATGGTGGTGAAAACAAGAAGTTAAACTTTTGAGTGGCATAAATTTCACATACTGACTCTAATTGACGCAATTCTTGCGTCGTTGGAAAGGCATCTATGTGTAAAATAGTAAGAGAAGGTGTGGGGCCTAGGCAGAAAAGTCTTAACCCCAAATAATGTCACTCGATTCCTCGAAATGCACCCAAAAGGTTTTAGACCCTAGTTTTCCAAACTGGGTCCCGACGATAAAAATGGTCCTGAGAGTTGATTCCTCCACTTTTTCCACTCTTAAAGCACAAAGATGGATGAAAAAAAATATAATGATCCAATCTGGGTCACCTTCAAGTTTGATGTGCCATATATCTTGTTTGCTTCCTTACAAGAGGGAGTTACCTCCTCAAAAATCTTAGACATAGATAAAGTTTTAAAAAAGAGAGCTTTTTGCTTTAGAGAGAGGGTCCTTCGAAGAGTGATCTTAACGTCCTTTCTTCAGCAAATCTTTGATACCATGTTGATTTTTCAAGTGCAAATGATATAAGATTTAATTTCCCAAACTGATGATTACTTATAATGGTGTAGATATTATCTTTAGCACTTCTATTTAATCATTAGGAAATTATATTTTAGAAATTCAACCATAACAAGTAGTAGGACAATAAAGAACAAAATGAGACAATAATGCACAAGACAACACAATATTTACCTTGGGAAAACACACTTGGAGGATAACCCAGCAACCTTTTCCTTAGACAAAATATTCAATTCAACAAATATACATCTAATTATTCAATTCAAACATAAATTCAAACTAACTGGCAATAGAGCCCTGGTCACACCTGGTCAAACTTCCCTCTTGAAAAGTCAATTTTCTACTCAATAAACTTGTCCTTGTTTGATTTGCTAGGGTTTAAATTTAGCCTCCTTCTGCACCTAGAAATATTAATCCTTGACACACGTGCAAGGTCGCAAAAGAAGAGAGAAATCACACATGCGAAGTCAAACAGATAAATACAGAAGATGTTGGTTTGCTTGAACAACTTCGTCCTTCTTGTCTTTGTCTTCTTCATCAAGATGATCATAAAATATCTTTACTTCTGTTTTATTTGAATGGTGCCAGGAGGAGAGAGTTGAATGCATTTATATAGTAATTTTGGGAGGCCGAATAGGTGTGGCAAGGGGCAAACCAACTTGGATGGCGGAATTGACTTCCATGGAGCCAAAAATTAAAATTTAAAATTCATAATTTTCTCTTTTGAAACCGACAGGAAGAAAATGTCTTATATTTATTATTACATGGCTAATATCTTAATTATGAAGACCGACCATAGCTACACAATTCAATAGAGGTTTTGGATGAGCATGTTTTCATGAGACATGTCATTCCACAACTCTATTGCATGTGATAGAGGTGCACACGAACGCACTATGATAGACTATGAAATTCATTATGGAATGAAAAATGTGTTGAAGTTATATTGCATTAAGGTAGGGGCTTGAATGATAGACAACTTGATGAGTCATTTGCTCAAAATTTGGTAAAATAATGAGGATAGTGGGAAGATGTAATGAATGGCTATTTTTGTTTGTCTTGACATTGTTAAATCATATGGAAATTGGAGGTTTAAATGTGCCAATGGTCTCATGTGTGATCATGGATGATGCTCTCAACCCATTGTAATTTGTTTAATGGATAATAATGATTCATGGCACTACATATATAGCTATGTTGTTATGGGATTAAACCTTATTTTAAAATCAGACTTAGTCACAGTCAATGTTGGGAGGTTATTGAATTTTGTAGCTATGGCCAGTCTTCATAATTTATATTTTAGTCCTTGAAATATATAATGAAATTGTAACACATGTTATTCATGTCATTTTCATTTTTTAGCCCTTGAAAGACTTATTATAAAACATGTACTTCATGTCGATATTAAAAGAGAAATTTTTGAAATTTGAATTTTGAATTTTTGGCTCCAAACTTGTCAAGTGAGTCCTCCTTGAAGTCAAGTCGGCCCCAGTGAAGGGACGCACCCATTTGGATAGGAAAAACACTATATAGAGAGAATTCGACCTCCTCCACAAGGTACCATTTGACCTCACACAAGATAAGAGATATTATGGGCTTCCTAGTGAAGAAGAAGGACAGAAGGATGAATTCACCTCTAGCACTTTTCTCTCTCCTTCACTTCACACATGTGACTTTTCTAGGCATTTTATGGGCAGTAGGGCCGAAATTATAGGCAGCAGGGACGATTTTTAAGGTATATTATAGGAGGCTAAAATTCGACCTAGGAATATCAAAGAGGGGCGAAGTTGAAGGGTAGAATATTGACTTAACAAGAGGGTGCTTTGACCAGGTATGGCCATAACATTGTTGGTCAGTTTGACCTCATAGTTGACTAGCAATAATAGGTGTATATTTTGTTGAATTGAAGAATTTCTATAAGGAAAAGGTTGTTGGATTTTCCCCCTAAGTGGGTTTTCCCAGAGTAAATCTTGTGTTTTCTTCATGCATTGTGATCTATATTGTCCTTTTGCATTTATGGTTGAATTTCTGAAGTGTAATTTCTTAATGATAAACTGAAAGTGCTAAAATAATATCTACATCATTAGAAGTAATTATGAGTATTTCATAAATTAGTGCTTGCATCTATTGCACTTGAAAAATCAAGAGAGGTTTCCTTTCATGGTTTCTGTTTGGGACAAGAATGTTGTGTCTTTCACTTCTTTTATTTATGGCTATTTATTATTGGGTCGAGATTTTTAGGATGGGCATGCAGACTGTATTGCATGTAGAAATATTGGTTTGACTATATGCTCTACATAGCATGTTGATTATCGGTTTTCTTCATAGTGAGGACTGAATTGGATGGGGAGGAATGATGACCAACACTTAAGGAAATGTTGGCACAATTTTGGAACAAATTCAGGAGCAACTGCAACAGTTGCAGATTGGAATCATGGAATTGTAAATGAGGTATAATACGATGGTCTCCAGCCTCACTACATCAATAGATATGCTAATATATCGCATGAGACTCATTTAGTGAATTGAGGATGATATTTCCAACTTGCACAAACAACTCGAGGATTTCTAATCAACCTCGAACCAAAGCTAACATAGTTCCCCTTTCATTCGAAATTCAGTAAGTGAGTCAAATCTAAACATCCTTGATCTTAATGTATTAGTTTCAGTTTCGAGATAGGGACAAAGGTCCCTATATTACTAGTGTAGTCCCTTATTGCTATTAGTGTAGCCCCCTTATTGTTATTTTTGTACCCATGTAACCCCCATATTGTTATTATTGTGCCCTTACATTAGTATTGTTAGGTCGCCTAGGATTATATTGTGACCCCATGGACTCCTATCTATAGAAGGAGGTTTTGTTATTTGTATCATCCAAGAATTGTTCATTTATGTAAAGTAAAGGATGTTTCCTCCTCGAAGTGGCTTATTTCTAAGGCGTTGATCTCACTTTTCTTCTATTTTTGGAGCTCGTTTCCTAACATTTGGTATCAGAGCTTTGGATACTAGGGTTTCGATGCTCCAAATAGGTCATCGTGGAATTTTCACTATAATTTTTTTTCTACAAAGGTTCAGAAGCTAAAAAATTTATCACGCGAAACCGAAATCCTGAGGAAATTCGTGTAAACATTTCATAGCTTAGTTCACAATATTTTCAGAGATATGGTCTGTGGAAGTTAGGGTTTTAGAATGCTCCCGAATTTCATCTAAAAGAGGTGGCCTTGGGAAAATTGTCATAACTCTCTCTCTGAGCATCGGATTGGAATTATGTAAAAAGTGGCTGAAATGACATGGACCATAGCTTCTTGTGTATCAATTTCAGAGCTAAAGGAGGAAAACGTGACACGTGGCATGTTGTACAAGTTCGTTATACTGAACCAATCCATAATTAGGTCATTGTGGGATAATGGGAATGAATTTGTCTTGAAGCATCCAAATCAGATCAGGCTTGTGGCAATATAAAGAAGATTTAGAGGGCTAATACAAGACCAAATTTCAGATATTGAAGATCTGAAATCACAGAGATAATTTAGTTTCAATATCGAGCTCCTCCAAAGCAAGAAAAAGGTGTGTATTTTTTTTCAAATTGCATAAGTCTTGTTTGAAAATTTTGTTTGAAGTGATTCCAAGGGCATATTGAAGCATAGATATAAGTATTGGGTTCTAAAATGCCCCTAAAAAGAATTCAACACCCATTAAGCCCTCGTAATACTCTACTATGACTCATGAATATCAAGAAATGCAACATGATATATCAAAATTACAAGAGCAATTGCACCAAATTTCGCTCTCGCAAAGAGCAACAAAAAATGAAATGGAAGCTTTGAAGAAAGGCATGGAAGCTAAGATGAATGGTTTGAAGAAGGGCATGGAAGCTAATATGGATGGTTTGAAGAATGGTGTGGAAGATAATATGGATGGTTTGAAGAAAGGCGTGGAAGCTAAGATGGATGGTTTGAAGAATGGCATGGAAGACATGGAAGAAAAAATGGAAGACATGAAGAAAGATATAAAAGCAGACATCATGGAAGGCTTGACAAAGTTTATACAAGGAATGATTCCTAATGGCGAAAATATAGTAGAGGAAACTCATGATGAGAATAAAATAAATGTTAATCGTGACTTCGTAAACTCAAATGTTGGATGGAAGACCCACCATATTCTAAAGATCGATATGAGGAAGTTTGATGGAAAGGATCCTGTAACATGGATACTACATATGGAGCAATATTTTGATCTCAATGTGCAAAACACACAAAAGTTACACATTTCAACTTTATATTTAGATCAAAATACATTTGTATGGTATCGATCGCTTTGCTCCCATAAAAAAATCGTCACCTGGTCAATTTTATTGTGGAAATGATAGCACATTATGAGGATACAAAGAGAAACACCTTCTTTATTCATTTGATAAATTTCAAACAAAATGGTTCAGTGGTGGAGCACATTGAGGACTTCAAAAAATTGAATATAAGGGTAAATGATATTCTAGAGGAACACAGAATTGATGTCTTCATAGGGACTTTAAAGGATAACATCCAACATGAGGTTCGCCTTTGGGAACCTGATTCATTGGAGAAGGCATCCAGGTTGGAAAGAAAATTTGAATGTAAAATTATGGCGACAAGGAAGCCTACCACTCACATCTATAAAGATGGAATAGTTGCTACTCCTAGACTTCCACAAGCTACAAGGTTGACAGCACAACAATTGGAAGGAAAAATAGCAAAAGGGCTTTTCTGCAGATGTGATAGAAAATACACTAAAGGTCATAAGTGTGCTGAGAAGAAATTATTTTACATAGATTGTGAAGACAAGCAATAAAATTCAAAAGAAGAGGATATACACCAGGAACCAACCCTAGAGAAAGAAGAAATGAGTTTGACCATATCGTGTAATGCATTGGCGGGAATTACCACTCCTAAAACTCTCAAGATAGAAGGACATATAAAGAATAAAAAGGTAATAGTGTTCATTGATTCAGGTAGTGCCCATAATTTTATTCATTGTAAGGTAGCAAAGGAATTGAATTGCTTCCTATACCCAGCACCAGAATGTCAAACGATGGTTGCAAATGGAGGAACTATAAATTTCTCTGGAAAATGCCATAACATCAAGCAAACCATGGGGGAATATGTATTGAATACTCCAATTATTTCCATTCTAGTGGGAGGTGTTGATGTTGTACTAGGAGTACAATTGATCTGAATGTGATCAATTATGTGTTGATATAGTTTGATTAGTTTTCTATTAATTGAATTGATCATTAACTGATGAATGCTTTAATATGGAAGACTAAAGGAAATCATTCATGAATTAAAATAGCAACAAATTAAGAATGAAAACACAACAAATAACAGAGAGAAGAAACAACAAACATTGATTACAAAGTTCGTCCATGGTGGACTACGTCTCTAGGTCCGCTTTCAATATGGGCATCCGCTTTATTAGGATTGATCTAAGCAAGTATTTACATCGAAAAAAAACCAGACTGATTGTTCTCGCAAGCACTTCTGGTCATTGACAACAAGAATCTCTCTCTCTCAGCTTTCTAACGCCTGTCTCTGCATTCAATTCCGCCATCGGACGGTCGAGCTATGCTGAAAACAAAAAGTGCCTCTAACCCTCTGAATGTGAACTCAAACACTCATTGTCTGTCCATCAAGGAAAATGTCATGGTTTTTATAATGTTTTTCTCGAACCAATGAAAGCCAAATCAGGCGTTTGGTTGAGAAAATCATGGAAAAAGGGTTTGGTTCTATCTTTTAGTGACACCTAGAATATTAGGGATAAGGTATTAGTTTGACCTTAGCGCATTATTAAATTAAAAAACCCAAAAATGGACCATAGGATAAAACTTAGCCCTGACGGTTAAGCTAATGGTGCATCAGGGATGTGAACAGGCAGCTTCTTGGGTGGTCAGTTCTGGTGGTTACAGTTAGGTCTGGCGGTTCCGTCTTAACCCTTATCTACTGTCGTGTTCACATGGATAATAACTCCGACCGGGTTACAGCTGGCGACTTAGGACTTTTTGATATTTTCCGCCACAGTTTTAAACTTGGTTGTTCATATTAATGATGGTTATGCTTCTGACGGGGTTTAACTGACACGGTTAGGACTATGTGGGTTTTAAAACTTTATTATAAAGTTTTATATATTGCATGGTCTTATTTCATAGGTTTAATATAAACTTTTATATTTTATAAGGTTTTTCACCATGGGTTTTTTGCACTAGGTTTTTATGTTTAGGTGTTTGACATAGGATTAGGTCTTAGTTATTATACCTTAGGTCTTAGAACTATGTTTTCACATAATGCTAGGATTATACCTTAGGTTTATGATTAGGTATTTTTTTACATTTTGTAAGGTATTTCACCATAGAGGACCTAGGATCAAATTACACCATCACATCACGAAATTTGAACCACGTGACATCTTGAGGACTTCTTCTGGTGAAACTGATGACATTAAAGAGTGAATCGGACATCGGAATTCTGGAGCTGACTAGACCTCTCTGCTGATCTGCACTAAACAAGATCCTCCTGGATCAATCCTCTCTACTTGAAAGCTTTTGGACCACAAAAATTTGATTTTAAGCATATGTAAGGTGAGGGTACAACTCCCTCACTTTTCCGATCTCTATCCATCTTGCCTTGCTCAGATTCATTCCCTTGAGTCCCACTTGAAGATATTCCACATCTCCTCGTCTGGAAGTACAAACTCTCTTGTCCAAGATGGTATCTTCCTGCAACTCATTCATATACTCAGGTGCTAAATCATCAATGGTAGGAATCTGTGTATCTTCCTCAGGATCAATGATCATCGGAGGTTCACACAAATTCATATTTTCTACATTCATAACTGAATAAATACGCATGTAAGGCGGTAAATCTAATCGGAATGCATTATTTCCAACCTTCTCAACAATATTGAAAGGACCATACCTGATAGATTTCAGTTTCTTACCTTCTCCTTTCAACATGTCTTTGCTGATACACAACCATACCTGATCGCCAACCTAAAAATGATGATCGACTCGATGCTTGTCATGGCGCAATTTGTACTTGTCCTGACTCGATGCTTGTCGTGGCGTAGTTGGAGAAGAATGTAAGGCTTGATTGTAAGCATGATGCACATAAGGTAAAGATTCATCCCACAACTTATAATGTTTACTGCAGTAACCTTGAAGAATATGTATCCCGGTCCTGTTCACCATTTCTGTCTATCCTTCAACAAAATCCATGCTATCCCATGGTTGCAAAGGAACTGGAAGTGGCATGCACAAATCAATCTTTCGATTGCTTGGCTTGATTTTCGAACACATCACACATCCCTTAATGTACTTCAAAATTGTTTCATACATATGAGGCCAGTAACAATACATTTCAATTTGTTCCATAGTCTTGCTTACACCAAAATTTCCTACAATCCAAGAAGAGTGAGCTTCCCGAATAACATGCGCCCTTTCTATCTGCGGTATGCACAACTTACCTAGATGATATAACAACTTGTCATGAATATGATAATTTATTTTTTCTATCTGAGTACCATGAGTTAGCGATTCATAAATACCTTCGAAATCATCATCAGTACTATATTGTTCTACATAACTTTCAAGTTTCAATGAACTATTCTGCATTACTACTGAAGCATTCAAAGATGGTTGTTGTAGAGGTAAATCCCCTCTACGGACAGAGGCGATCCCTACTAGCCCAGATCGGGTCTAGCAACAATCATATCACGCTAAGGTGCAAGTTCCTAATTGCAATAAACCAAATGGCGAAGAAGGCTTACCTTGAATCCAACGTTGTTGTTTGTAGAGAAGATGGCGCTCCCGTTTCCTTGCTCCAGCAGATCACAATCCTCTCGCTTGCCGCGATCGAACACCTGCACACACAAGAAACACGACAAACACAAGCGTAAAACCCAATATATGCAATTATGTATCAGTCAGAGAGGACACAACTCATGATCATAATGAACAATACGAGTGGAACCATAACCAATAGTCGCTTATCATTAATTAATAAAAAAGAAAATGCAACCTGGCTCTGACGCTGAATCTTCCTTCGGCGGGTCTTCAGCGGAATACGTCTCGGTAAAGCTTGTTGGGAATATGGACAAGCCTCTCTCTTCGATCGTCAATCTCCTTGCTATGGATTTGGCACTATGAGGGCTATTGTAGCATTCTTTAGGCTATGAAGGCTCTTGGAGACTAGCTTGCAAAGGGAAATGGAAAGCTTATATAGATGGTGGAAGAGGAGTTGGGATCCCTACAATCATGGGATTGGCCCTATCCCCAAGGAATCTTCCATGAGAGGTGGAAAACTACTTCCTCTACATGGAAATCCGGAGCCAAACGTCCCAACTCAATTTAGATAGCAGTTCAGGAGTTGTTTGGAGTCAATCTTCCGCCATTTATTTTTAAAAAACACCCTTTATTAAGCCTGGCGCGAGTGCGACTCTGAGACAGAGCGCCAATTGGCGCGCCCTCTTTGGAAGATTTCCCCCATTGGCGCGGGTATAACACTGGCTAGTCGCGCCAAGGATGAAAAGGCTATTTTTAGGGTTTTTCACAAGGAGATGTCTTCAGGGGAATGAAATTCCATGTCTAAGGGAATGCCATGAAAATGTTTTTAGATCATGTCACTGCTCACAGGTCACAGAATAAGCCCTCCAATGTGTGGGACGGGGAATTGCAGGGACGGTGACAAATTGTTGTGTAACAGATGCCCCCTAAAGCATGAGGCCCGAAAGAGAGAGAGGGGTGAAATGCTTTACGAGAACGTGTCCAACTGAAAACACTGTCGTCGGAAAACCTGCGTAGAGAAGTACAATTGATATCTCAAATACATGATATATATGTGGTATGGGCGCAGCCATCCATAGCAGAGTATACAAGAATCCAGATCCAAGGCATGGACGCAGCCATCTAATAAGGATCGATAAAGAGACTCAGGTCTGGTCGCAGCCATCCAATTAGTGAGTCATGTAACCAATCACAATAATCCACAAAATCGCAACCTGGATTCTAATAGACAAAATCCAGGTTCTTGCGCTCCATCTCGACCTGAACAAAGTACAAGTTCAAGCATGCAAATAAGTGAGCTGAAGTCGAACATGTGAGAACATCGCCTAATTACCAACCAATGATGAAAGTTGTTAACAGACGTGAGAGGTACCACCAATAATGACAATGGCCCTCAAGGTACTATAGGTACAATCTACGGCATGTGAATCAGTGAGCTGGTGTCGAACACCCATAGAATCACTCGATCGGAGGCCAATGATGAAAACCTCACGTCGAACGCGAAGAACCTGCCATTGAGGCATGCAGGCTCCAAGGTACCAGAAGGGAGTCTCTAGATCAGCTTCCTGGATAATGAGCCGAAGTCGACAGGAAGTGACCTTGATCGAAGGTGGGTCATAGTGTTTCCCACATCACCGACACGAGACAAAGGAACATAATGTCTTTGTGAATCATGATTAGATGAGAATCAGAGGAAGGTTGAAATTTGCAGAGGTCAACTTCTCTTGAACATATCGACGGCACGACAGTGGATTTGGCAGTATTTGACATCAAAAGATCAGAGGTCATGGTGATGAGGCAAAGAGCAGATGAGAGGTCAAAAAGGATTACCCAAACCCACGGAGGCAAACAGATAATGAGATGAGATGTCCCCAACCCGATACGAATGCAGCCAAGTGCCATGTTCAAGAGCGAAATACTGCCGACACGACAATGATGCTAGTTCCATTTTTCCCCACCATTCCTGGTGAGTACCCTAATTATTTTTTAAAACAAGCTTGAAGGGGATAGCATGTGCTTGTAATATAAGTTCTTCCTTCGGACGAATCCATCCTAGTACATTTAACGAGCCCTAGGAAGGAGGAACTCGAATATCGTCATTACGACTGAATCCAATGTCATCAGGGCTTAACGAGTCTGACAAAGGGAGAACTCGGCATCTTTTCATATTTAGAGAGTTTGAAAAGACAGCAAAAAAGTAAACTCCAATGGTCCCTTTTCGTAAATAGTTCCTCAGATCTGAAAAGGTAGAAAACTATGTCTGAGAAAACCTCCTAGTCGTGATAGGCTAGGGTATTCCCTTTTCGTAAATAATCTATCCCAGTCTGAAAAAGGGGTAAACGTATATTGGGTAGATGTCGTTTCACAACCACTTTAACGAGATCAAAACGACAAGCGACTCGGCAATCTTTTCATGTTTAGAGAGTCAGAAAAGAGCTGAAATTTGACTCCTCCTGGAGGAACGAATGGTATAAAGGGTAGCTACTGGTTCTGGTAATGGTGGAACTTCTTTGAACAAATAAAGGTTAAGAGGCTGGCTAACAAGACCACTCATCACAGCGGTTCCTCGGGAACGGGTAAAATAACCAAGTGAAGGCATATGATCGGCCAAGCAGATAGTGACGATGGAGTGAGAAAACCAAGGCTCATCTGGCAAAAATGGGCTGATAAAATGGCAATCACAAGAAGTAAAATGGGAAAGGTTTCATTTTTACACAAGCTTGAAATCATAAAACTCTGCTTGAAGTTGGTTTCATTTTTACACAAGCTTGAAACAAAGATAAACTATGCTTGAAACCAGTTTCATTTTTACACAAGCTTGAAACAGAAACAAACTATGCTTGAAAAAGTAAGCATGCCCCCAGCATAGTGACTCAATTCGAGGTACACATTCCCCCCCAAGCTTCAGTCCATGCACCTGAGTAAACAGATGGAGGGAGTGAAGGTTCAAGTTACGAGATCTAAGAAAGACTCGACTGGGATTTTACGAGATCTGATCAAAGACTCGAATTGAACAAGAACGTGTTTCATTATTTTAATGAGGTTGACACATTAAAATAACTATCCTCAGGACACCTTGTTTCATGGTTTAAGGAGCTTGGCGCAATACAAGGAACTCTGCTCCGACAACCTTGTTTCATTTTTTAGGGAGCTTGACACAAGACAAGGAACTCTGCTCCGACCGACCTCATCATAATGAACAATAAGTCATCACTTCCAAGAGTTCCACTCCCGATGGAAGGAAAACATCCTAGAAGTCAGGACCCAATGCCCCCAGCACCTGATGCACAACAGCATTATCACTGAGTACAGGCATGGGGTAGGTAGCCACATAGTTGACCTGTGGCGGGGTAGATATAATGGGTGGATAAAAACCAGGAAGGGATGATGGTGGGCCAGTTGCCATATCGGGACCAAAGAACGAAAGCTGATCAATGGTCACGATCCGTCCTTCATCTGGAAAACAGACCACACGAAAAAGGGAGGAGACAAGAGCTCCCATGGAATAGGTGTAATCGCGCCCCAAAAGTAGATTGAAATCCAAGGGGCCTGGAACAACCATCACGTCCATATGGACGGTTTAACCTCCCAAAGTAACAGGTAACCTTGGAAGGATCCCTAACGGTTGACTAGTTCTTCTGTTAAACGCCAACAGATTCTATGTAACAGGTGCAAGCGACAGTGAACCGAAAGCGTGCCAAGTAGTTGAGGATAAAATACTAACAGATGTGCCTTCATCTATAATGGTGTCGAGTACAACCAAACCAAAGGCCTGTACTGTTATCTCAAAAGGCACATAGGATGGAAGGCAGTATCCCACGAATCGATTCCAATCAAAGGAAGCGACCAAACTACTCGGAGGGGCTACCACCAAACCGAGATGGTCTTCCCCTGGTGTTACGGAAGAAGAAGGAGCATCCTCCACGACCTCCATCTCGAAGGCGAGAGGAGAATCCTTCGGGACCTCTATCATGGGAGGTGAAGGAGCATCTTCTTGAGGGTCGGGGACAGGAGAATATTTCTCCAAGTCCGAAGAATCTGAAGAAACAAGAAGAACCTGAGGGGTGTGAGGTCCACTCTCAATGGAAAAGACCTGGTGCACCGTAGGTGGGGCCAGCTCGACCGATCTCACGACCAATGGTTGGTCGGGAACGGATTCCTGAATTTGAATTTCCGAGGGAGCAGGATTGACCAAGGATGACTCTTGACTAATCGTAGGATCAGCCGGTGAAGGACTCAAAGAAAGCTGTTTATAACCAACCCGAAGGCACGGTGTAGAAACAGACAAGTTGTCCAACACTCGTTTGGCTTCATCCATATACGGACAAAGGTGAATGGCATGGTGCCCTTCACACAACTTACAGGGATTGGTGAGCTTACCATGCTTCTTAAGAGTTTTACCAGCACTAGCTGAAGACGTGCCCCCAACTTGACTCCCGGAAGCCAAAGGCAACGGCGGGCGACCATTGGACCATACTTCAAGCACCTTGGGAATGCCAGGGAAGTCTTGAAGAAGATGGTCTCCTGTGCACAACATGCAAGGGAACTTGACTTTCCGTGGAGGGTTGGAAGGTTTGTCAAGAAGATATGTTTCAGAAGCAGTAGCTGCACTCTTAGCCTCTCGCTTATTAGACTTCTTCTTCTTTGTCTTCTTCTTCTTCTTCTTAGCCACCTCGTTACTTGAATCCAGACTTTCACCAGGCGAAGTAGAAGAGGAGGATGCAGAAACAAACGAAGGAGGGGAGAGGTCCACCTTGGAATCAACATGATGTTGTTTAGGTGGAGGAACTGATTGAACAGTAGCTGGGACATTCGGGACCACAGAGGTTGAAAACAACCAAACAGGCAACCCAACAGTTAACCCAGGAAGGGACAACGTTGCCATATAAGGAGCACCAACATTTCCAAAAGGAGGAAAAGGACCCAGATTCCCATCGGAGGGGATTCCTTGGTTGGTGAACTCTGGAAAAGTTTCCATCAGAAACGATCTTGAGAACAACACCCTAAGGAAACTAAGTTTAACCAGGAATATTTTGTGGGCAGTTAATTTTTAAAACATTGAAACAAAACTCTACCGTTTCATCTTTTAAGAGTCGAGAAACAGGAAAAAGGTGACTCTATCTCTTTCATTTTTTAAACAAGCGTGAAAGGACAAGCACTTGATGATCCTTTCAAATTTAAAGAGTCAGAAAAGATCAAAATGACTACTCTGGTAATCTAGGCAAAGGGTGTACCAAATAACCGTGAACTGCAATATACACCTTGGTTTCAAAATGAAAGAGAAATCAACCAAGGACTTAACGTACGTGTAGGCAATCTCCCCAAATGCTGTGTCCGGTGTATCATGGGTATAGGGCGGCAGACTCGGCTCCCTATGGATAAAGGATAGCAACCTAGTGAGGTCTCCCTTTATATACGCGACGGTACGGGGAGCACAAGTCCGTACTAGCGCTATCTAAAGCCAAAAGGCGAACGACAACTACTAGGTTTAACGACGCCGGAACACGTCACTAGCCTAGACCTCTAAATATTTCGTTAATGTTTCAATGTTGCCTTAGGTTAATTCGATAAATTTTATGGTTGATCTTCAATTATGTCTCGGTTTCAAGGCCCTACCGTATGTCATCTGACAATCTCCTGTATGCAGCTATATGAGAAAAGAAAACTTTTCAATTCGATGAATGCTATCTAGTTAAGGGAAGAGCTTCAAACAATTATGTGACATAAAACAACACTGCAAATGAAATCTTTTCCAAACTAGATGACTTTCGCTATCCAAAAGTAATTTCAAACATTCAACGATGGGAACAATGCAATGTAATCTATGCAAAATCCTCTTTTTCGAAAACTATGCAATTGTAATCTATGCACAATTTCCTTTTCTTTTCAAATGATAAGAATGCACTCAATGCATTTTTCAATGAAATGAGAATCTCCTTAATGCATGCTTTCAATGAAGGAGAATGCACTCAAAGAGACTTTTAGCTTTCAATCATTAAACAATGTGATCTAAGTTCAATGATAAATCTAAAAAAAAAACACTTTTCAATGCAATGTGATCTAATGCATGAAAAGAAAACTTTGAAACAAAAACTAAAAGAACGCAAAATTCCTTAATGAAGGATGAATGCAAAAGAGATGTAAACAAACACTAAGAATGCAATCGTTGTTTCAAACACTTTGTAACGAAATTCCTCAAAAGGATGCAAAACACAAAGAGGACTTCCAAAGCATGAGATCAAAACAAGGCATTCATTCCCTTTTACATCAAGCAATCATGGAGAGAAGACATGTCAAAGAATGAGCAATGTAATCTATGCTCATACAGTGAAAATAACAGAAGGGAAAGACACACTAGTGAAGGATTTAGGGAAAAGTCTCAATTTTCACACACCCTGAAATTGGCACGACTTTATCATTGACAACTAGCGCCAACTGGCGCGACTTGCTCACTGACAACTGGCGCCAATGGAAAATTGGCGCGGGTTGCTAACTGACAACAAGCGCCAACACCTGAAAATGAAAAAACAAATAATTTCTCCCAACCAAGACCAGACTCACCACTTCAAGCAGAATCTCCAAGACTCAAATGAACCATGTAATCTAGGCTCAAAGTGAGACAAAGCGAAATTCGAATGAAGAAGAAGCCAATCACTCAAATAACGCAATAAAACGATAGACAACCACCAAATGAATGCAAAGAAGCAGTCACAAAGTTGACTGAACAGATAGAAACCAAAAACTCCCATGGGAGGCTCGACACACAATAGCACCTAGATGCCCTAGGGCTAGAATGTAAAATCGATAGAAACAGGCAAACAACCAAAGGATGAAGGTCACAGTGAGTCAAACAATGCTCCAGAACACTCAGGCATTCGTAAAAATGAAACCAAACACATAGATCAAGCTTAGAAAGCTCAAAACAGAGAAAACCCTGGCACCTTACAGAATTGGCGCAACTGTCAGGCGGAATCTAGCGCCAGAACAGGATTGGCGCAGGTAATACATTGGCAACATGCGCCAATGGGCGCGACTGTCAGGCTAATAAGCGCGCCAGTCGAGTTTACTATGGAAAAATAAAAAAGAGCAATCCAAGGAACATACTAGTGATGGTAAATCTAAACAAAAGCCAAACACACAGAAAGAGCCAACCAAAAGAGTTGATCAAGCAAGCAAAGTCAAGAATCGACCGAAAAGACAAGACAATACTCCAAATCAACGATCCCCAGTGGAGTCGCCAATTTGTTGTAGAGGTAAATCCCCTCTACGGACAGAGGCGATCCCTACTAGCCCAGATCGGGTCTAGCAACAATTGTATCACGCTAAGGTGCAAGTTCCTAATTGCAATAAACCAAATGGCAAAGAAGGCTTACCTTGAATCCAACGTTGTTGTTTGTAGAGAAGATGGCACTCCCGTTTCCTTGCTCCAGCAAATCACAATCCTCTCACTTTCCGCAATCGAACACCTGCACACACAAGAAACACGACAAACACAAGCGTAAAACCCAATATATGCAATTATGTATCAGTCAGAGAGGACACAACTCATGATCATAATGAACAATACGAGTGGTACCATAACCAATAGTCACTTATCATTAATTAATAAAAAGGAAAATACAACCTGGCTCTAACGCTGAATCTTCCTTCAGCGGGTCATCAGTGGAATACGTCTCGGTAAAGCTTGTCGGGAATAGGGACAAGCCTCTCTCTTCGATCGTCAATCTCCTTGCTATGGATTTGGCACTATGAGGGCTATTGCAGCATTCTTTAGGCTATGAAGGCTCTTGGATACTAGCTTGCAAAGGGAAATGACAAGCTTATATAGATGGTGGAAGAGGAGTTGGGATCCCTACAATCATGGGATTGGCCCTATCCTCAAGGAAGCTTCCATGAGAGGTGGAAAACTACTTCCTCTACATGGAAATCTGGAGCCAAACGTCCCAACTCAATTTAGAGACCAGTTCAGGAGTTGGTTGGAGTCAATCATCCACCATTTATTTTTTTTAAACACCCTTTATTAAGCCTGGCGCGAGTGCGAATTTGAGACAGAGCGCCAATTGGCGGGCCCTCTTTGGAAGATTTCCCCCATTAGCGTGGGTATAACACTGGCTAGTTGCGCCAAGGATGAAAAGGCTATTTTTAGGGTTTTTCACAAGGATATGTCTTTAGGGGAATGAAAGTCCATGTCTAGGGGAATGCCATGAAAGTGTTTTCAGATCATGTCACTGCTCACAGGTCACGGAATAAGCCCTCTAATGTGCGGGACGGGGAATTGCAGGGACGGTGACAAATTGATGTGTAACAATGGTCTAGACGGCATATCAACTACTTTATTTGTTACACCCTTCATTAGGGGAATTTTGAGGTCTAAAATGGACCTCCTAAGGAAATTATAAAATAATAGTGGAAATAATAAAATCATATTTGATTACATCATCAAATTTTAGAGGGAAAAAAGAAAAACTACTTTTTCAACTCGTATTTTCAACTTATCTCCAAAAGTTTTTACTCAAATTTCGAGCGGTAGTACTCATTGGATGAAAAAATTAATTTCTCGTCCAAGTAGTACCCATGTTTCATACTTTTGATGGACCATGCTATACAAAAAATGAGAAATACATGAAAAAATGCTATGCGAAAAATGAAAAATACATGAAAAAACGTGATTGCAATCACATTTTTCATGTATTTCTCATTTTTTGTATAGCATGGTCCATCGAAAGTATGCAACATGGGTACTCCTTAGACAAGGAATTAAATTTTTCATCCAATGAGTACTCCCGCTCGAAATTTGAGTAAAAACTTTTGGAGATAAGTTGAAAATACAAGTTGAAAAAGTAGTTTTTTCTTTTTTCCCTCTAAAATTTGATTATGTAATCAAATATTATTTTATTACTTCCACTATTATTTTATAATTTCCTTAGGAGGTCCATTTTAGACCTAAAAATTCCCCTAATGAAGGGTGTAACAAATAAAGTAGTTGATATGCTGTCTAGACCATCTTTGAATGCTTCAGTAGTAATGCAGAATAGTTCATTGAAACATGAAAGTTATGTAGAACAATATAGTACTGATGATGATTTCGAAGATATTTATGAATCACTAACTCATGGTACTCAGATAGAGTATCGAAGAACCAAGCTGACCCGGATCATTGGGAGGGTGGCTCTACACCTACTGGACACTTTGGGCCCCCTATTTCTCACCCGCAAACTCAAGGAGGCACCACTCTTTCACCTCTTCTTCAGAGTATGCCACCAGGTATCTCTACCACCCTCTCTGAATCGAATCTTATTTCATTGCATTTTACTTATAGAATTGAATTTTTTGTATCGCATCATGGTACTACTTCTGCGAACTGTATTATGAATCCCCTAATTCTGCCCTGTTGCATCTACCCCTCCTTCTGTTCCTCGCCCGGCTCCCATAACCTCGCCTGATGATTTATCTCCCCATTCGCTTCATTCATCTGACAATATTTCTAGGGGGCATCCTTACAATCTCCGATCGTCTTCCCGCACTCTTGAATTATTGTCATCTAGCCTTCGGGAGGATTTTGGGGGTTACTGCCTGAGATCTATGCGAGGGCGACCCTCTTCACTGACCAGAGCCATTCGAAAAGCCAGACTGGAGGTTGCGGCGAGCACTCGATATTCTATTGAGCGGGTTCTTATAGCAAAGAACGCTCGTGGCAGAGGTGATCCATGATTTTCCCCTCCTTTAATTGTCGGGGTTTAGCCAACCCTGATAAAAAACTGGCCCTTAGAGCTTATTGGAGCATGTTAAGATTGATGTCTTATTTCTACAAGAAACTCTTGGTGCTGGATCTTATGTATCTCAAACCCTTGTTGCTATCTTGCCCGATTGGAACTTCTAGACGATCGATGCTAGAGGGAGATCTGGTGGGTGTGCCATGAGGCTCAACAAAAGATCGATTATTGTTCATGGATGGTGGGGAAGGGATGGTATTATTGGAGTTGATATTACCACAAGGGATTCTGATAGTATGATCACTTTGATCAATATCTATGGACCTTGCCATCATCGGGAGGCTTTCTAGGAGGATTGGATGCATAGCTCCATCATGCAGAGGGACAACATCATTATGGGGGGGGATCTCAATTTCTCCATTGGGCTCTCTGAGTCCTGGGGTCTGAGTGCCATCTCGGATTCTCTATCTGATTAATTCCACAATCTCATTGTTGTTGCTGACCTACTGGTCCTAGCTATGCCTAATAAATTCCCAACTTAGAGGAATAGTAGGATGGGCAATGCAGCCCTGGCCAGGAGACTAATAGATTCCTTATCAAATCATCATTAGCAGAATTTGATTCGGCTCGGCAATGGGTTGGTACTGGGGGATCCTCAGACCATTCACCTATTTATTTTGAATTTTTGAAGGGCATGCAAAAGCCTCATGCTCCCTTCAAATTCAACTCTACATGGTTGGAAGAATAGGAGTTTCGGTCTATGGTAATTAAAGATTGGATCCATTGTACTCACCTTCCTACACAGGAGCCTGCGAGAGTAATCTACGAAAACCTGGGCCAACTTAAATCTCATACCATTATCTGGGCAAGACATAAGAAAATTAGAGAGAAAGAATCACTTGAGAACATCGAGCAGGAGATTGGCTTATTAACTAGACTGGACCTTACCGGTTTCAGATCATCAGAAGAAAAAGACATATTGATTGCATTAGAAATGGAAAGAACTAAAATTCTTTGTGCTTAGGAGTAGTGGAGGCTCAAAAGAAGGGCCATATGGTTGCAGGCTGGAGATGATAATACCAAGTTTTTCCAACAATGTTCCAAGGGTCGTCGGATTATTAATACCATTTAGGACCTATCAGATAAAAATGGTCGAGTGGCTCATACACACACCCAACTGGCTGAAATGGGTATTGATCACTTCTCTAGACTATACAGGGCTTCAGAGAATGCCAATATATTGGAAATTATGGAGATTTCCAGGACTTTGCATAGATTTGTTGATGTGGATCAAATGGAGGATCTCAATGTACCTGTCACACTAGGGGAGGTTGAAGGGGTACTGAAATGGTTTAAGAAGGACAAAAGTCCCAGGTCCGACGGATGGCCGATTGAATTTTATCTATCTTTCTTTCATCTCATCGGCATGGAACTTCTTCAGGTCATAGAACATAGCAGGACCACTAGCCAAATTTATGATGGATTTAACGCCACTTTCTTAGCCCTCATCCCCAAGGCAGAGAAACCCCTGTATTTTCATGACTTCAGACCAATCTCTCTTTGTAACTGCATATACAATATTATATTCAAAGTAATTTCTAATTGCATTAAACCCATCCTCTCCATCCACATTAGACAAGAACAATTTTCTTTCCTTCACCATAGACAAATCCATGATGCCATTGGCACTGCTCAGGAGGCTCTAAATTCCATCAAACTCAGGAATCTCAAAACTACCATCCTCAAGATTGATTTGGCCAAAGCCTTTGATTGTGTCAATTGGGATAATTTGAACCTTATACTTCTTCATATTGGATTTCCTCCTGCTTTCACAAATTGGATTATGGGTTGCATCACTAATGCCTCATTTATTATTCTAATCAATGGGGTTGCTACTGATTTATTTCATGCTGGGAGGGGTCTCAGGAAAGGATGCCCTCTCTCCCCACTACTTTTTCTTCTAATTATGGAAGGACTATCATCCATTCTGAACATGGCCAAAGATGAGGGTTCTATCCATGGGATCATTATTAATGATTTGGTACAAATGACTCATTTATTGTTTGTTGATGATGTTATAATATTTCTAGATGGTTCTTGCCAGGATAACTCACAATTTCATAATATTCTCAAATTATTCAGTAAGGCGAC
Source organism: Pinus albicaulis (assembly GCA_034641835.2). NCBI lineage: Eukaryota > Viridiplantae > Streptophyta > Pinopsida > Pinales > Pinaceae > Pinus > Pinus albicaulis. The sequence goes on from CM076577.1 coordinate 366,064,842, forward strand.
TGGTATGAGCCCTAATCACCAGAAGTCCACCATTATTATGGTTCATTGTACAGTCAATGAACATAGACAGGCTCTGGGACTCTTCCACTTTGAGCGCAAGCACCTGGAAGAGGGTTTGAATTATCTTGGTTTCCATCTTCTTCCAAATGACTACCGCATCAAAGCTTGGAACTGGCTTATCGCTAAAGTTGATTGTAGGATCAAAATTTGGCAACAAATATGGCTTTCCAGAGAAGGCAAATTGGTTCTTATTAAATCCCTGTATATTGGATGGCTTTGGCTTGGATTCCCAAAGGGGTGACTTCCAGAATTCAAATGATCTGTAGGTAGTTTTTATGGAGAGGAAAAAAGGAAGGACGTCCCTATGCTTGGATCGCTTGGAGAAATATTACAAAACCAAAAGCTTGGGGTTGTTGGGGACTCAAGGATCTAAACCATTTTTCAACTGCTCTTGTGGCTAAGATGGGATGGCATCTCCTCGTCATAAATATTTTGTGGCAATGAGTTACATATTCTAAATATATTGCTCCATTTTCTACTATGGACTGGATCAAAGGGCGTACACTGCCTCCACACAGCTCATCTATTATTTGGAAGGCCATCTCCATGTCCATACATCTCATAAAAAATGGACTGGCATGGAGCATTGGCTCCAGAGAAAAGGTCAAGATTAGGGTGGATGCCTAGTCAAGGAGTGGTAATAACTTCAGATTGCCAGATGGTATTCCCCAGCACTTGGCCAGATCAGGTATTTTCTTCTTATCACAGATTGTTGATCCCCCAAATACGACTTGGGATTCACAAGCATGGCTATTTGCACAGACACTTGACATCCCTGAACATTGGTGGTTGGATTGGAATCGCTACATTCGTACACTCAGAATCACTAATATTCACTTAACTCTACGGGAGGATGAAATTATTTGGACAATTGCCCCCAGTGGTCTCTATACTCCCAAAGTTGAATACACTTCGCTTTATCCTCAGGTTACACAATGGTGGTGGAAACTACTGTGGAAGCTGAAGGCACCACCTAAAACGAGATTATTGATGTGGTGCATTCTTTCAAATTGCACCCCGACGGAAGACAACCTCACCCGACGTTCTTATTATGGTCCATCCATATGCAGTTTGTGTCTTTTTCATGCGGAAGATGTAAATCACCTATTCCTTGAATGCTCGGCCATCATACCTCTTTGGAAGATCATAAGTGCGGCAGTAGGATGTTCTATATCTTGGCAGTGTAATTATATACATGAGGCTTGGGATAGCTGGTGGAAGGAATCTCGCCCATCCAAACTCCGGAACCTCCCATTGCTCATTGCCTGGGATATTTGGATGGCTCGAAACCAGATCATTTTCAAGAATATGCCCATGGATTGGGAACACATTAGTAGGCTCATTGCCACCATTTACCTACTGAATCCTAACGATGAAATTGATAAGAGCATCAGAACTATTATTCCAAAACTGATTTATCATAATTATCCATGGGCGTACTTTGATGGCGCAGCCAATAATTTGGGATGTGGTGGGGTGCGGTTCTACACATAAACAATCTACATTATTTCCACATCAAGATTGGCCTTGGCCCAGGCACCAATAATTATGCGGAGCTTAATAGCCTTAGACTACTTCTTGTTTTTTCCCGAGAACATGAATGCAACATGATACAGATTTTTGGGGATTCTAAGATCATTATTGACTGGATCAATCTAAAATCACATTGTCATACACACATTCTTAGAGCACTGTTGGATGAGGTCTTTACACTTAAAACATATTTTGATCATATTACTATCTCTCACATTTACAGGTGGAGAAATCAGGTGGTTGATCAATTATCCAAAGAATCCTCATAGTTAGACTAGGGCAGATGGCACATTACTGAACATATAGGCAATCAAACTTATCAGTATTATCACAGACCATTTATCGAAGACTTGGAGGATCTAGCAGTAGTCTAAATGACTGCAATTTTTTGGTTTTTGACACTATCACAGCGACGGCTTTTATTTATTTTATGTGCTTTCTTGTAAATTGTATATAATAATACTAGATAGTGATAGATGATAGCCGATATGTTATGAATGAACTATGTTTAAGTATGAAAAATTACTGTTATACTTGATCACTGCATAGATGATATATTGAAAATGCAACGTGTAATTTTTCTTTTCATTAATGAAAAATTACGAATTTTTTCTTGGGAAAAAAAACATATCATTAGGAGATGTGTCAATCTGAATAAAGGATTTCGATGCCTACAGTAAGATGTCATGGTGAAAGATCATCACTGAGGTAACTTTTGTTTCAAAAGTTAATATGTATATGTTTATCTAGATGAATTTGTGCAGGGCTGCTAATCATGAGTAAAGATGTATGATCCTTGAAGATGGTTCGAATGAAAACAGCATGGCATAACGCTGGACCAGATGAGAAATTCTGATAAATCACTTTCTGATAGTGGACATGACTCATGAATGAAAGTGATGGATGATCTGTGCCCTATGAAGCCAAAAGTTGAAGATTCCTCAATATCGAAATCCATGACATCGAGGGGAGGAATTCTTCGTGAGTAGTTGGATTGTTGCTGTAGGAACCTCGTTGAGAGGGAGCCTGGTGGTAAGTTTTATTGCTTGGAAGAAACTTGAAGTATGTCCTTCCTATGTTAATAGGGAGTGGCGTATGTGATTCTATATTACATGTGTCTTGGACTAGACCAGGACTAACATCTGTAAGTCTTAGTGAAGGCCATGTGAAGAGAATGGATAGACAAATCATTCTGGTCTTCACATGGAAGATAGAATGGAGGATTGGGTAATCATCTGGCATTCGATACTCTTTGAGACTGAGATAGGGCATTCAAGATAAGAGTAGTCGTGGACCAATATTATTTGAGGGCTGGATACCCAAGAGAAGAATAGTCCAAGAAGGTCATACTTTTGGAACACATGCCATGGAGTATGTACCTTGGAGAGATAATGACTATGGTGTATATTAGTCATGTGTCTCGCTAGCATTGTAGCCCATTGTCTCGATGAGAGATGGGGTTGTTAGTCAAGGCCTTGCACTAGGATAATGTTAGTTTATATGATGCTATACAGATGCGATTACCAATTTGATTCTTCTTATGAGATTCTTCAGTTTGAAAGTGACCATGTACCTATATGAATACCTCTGTAATTAAGATGGAGTGTTGAAAAGTGTAACTAGGTAGGCTTTCATATTGACTATGTAATTATGGATTTATGTAAAATATAAGACAAAGATAATAAAATGAATTTTGTACTTGCTTCATGGGTTTCATGAGTAAGAGTTTATTATAGGTTAGTAAGACTTCTTCTTGATTTTTATCTAGTTTTGTCTTCTAGATATAAATGTATTAAGTGTCACATGTATACAGTATCTAGGCAAGAGAATGCTCCAAGACCTTGTCAAAGAAGCTATGGAAGAATGGCTTGGAACAACACTTAAATCAACGCTGGAGAATGCACCATCTACTGTAATCAAGTCGGCCCAAATATTAATGTAAAGTCGGCCTCACAACTAGTGGATGGTCGACCTAAAATCAAGAAGACTGCCTCTATATATACGCTACCTCTACGGTTAATTACACACCAACCAAGCGGATCTCTCAGAAGTGACACAACAAAGTGTGATGCGGTCAACTGAAAATATAATGCGGTCAACTCTAAAATGTAATTCCATAATCCCTGAAATGTAATGCGGTGATCTCTACATGATATACAGTGCATAATATATTTAATAAGAAGTGTGAACAATAGATGTGGTCATTCCTGAAATGTAATACAGAAATTTCTGTAGTATGATGCGGTCATCCCGTAAATAAAATACTGAAATCTCTATGCGGTCTTCCCTGAAGTGTTCAACGGTGATCTATGTAACAATAAGTGCAGATAAAACAGGATATAAAGTGCGGACAAGACAGGATATACAATGCAGACTATATCAATGACTACGTGCAGGCTTTCTTTGTAAGATAGTGTAGATTATATCTATGAATAAGTGCGGACAAATACATGTGGCAAAGTGTTGTTCATATCTGTGAAGAAGTGCGGAAAACTCTGAAGAAAGACAGAAGAAAATTTGCGGATATTCCTGAGGTATTACGGAGATACAATGCGGATTTGAGATCAGCAAACAGGTGTGGGTATAATACACAGAAGCAGCGAATTGGGTCAAAAATTCAGATGATATATTGTGTATCTAATGTCTAATGTGATGCAAGAGTGTAAGAATAGAAGGAAGGTAAATCTTTGATTTAACTTCCTATCTTCAGTATATGAAAGAAAGCAATATATCTCAAGAGAGTATGAAGCAAGAAGTGTTTTGGCAATCGAAGACTCAATTAGAGACCGAGTTCTCTAATGGTGATGTAGGTCAGCTGATACAGAAGAGAAGGATCGGTGTTGTAAGCATACTACGAAGCATTGACAAGGTCTTGGAGGCATTCTTAGGTCAAGGGTCTAAGTCTTGGTCATGGTACTTGTCATTTGAAGATCTATAAGAAGAATTCCTTATGGGTTTTCCTCTCCAAGAGTGAGAGGTTTTTCCCTGTCTCTAGGAGCCTATTTTTGTAACTCAAGTAAACTCACAAGTAATTAACAAGAAGAGAAGACATAGGTAACTCAAGTACACTCACAAGTAATTATAAAGAAGAGAATTTGTATTAAACCCCATCCCTCAAAATTCTCAACAGAAGGGGGGCGTGCAACAAGGGTGTCTGTCTCATAAAGCGCGCAGCGGGATGAATCCAAATAAGTGGGGAACTCCAGAGGGAGGCGCACAGCCAAGGGGGATGCCGCGAGGGGCGTACAGCCTAGTGGGAATCAATGGGAGAATCCCCCTTCAGGCTAGAAGTAGTAAGGTGGCGCACGATAGGGAGAGCGCGCAGCAGGGGGGAGTGCGCGGGGAAACTGAAGCAGCAACAGAATGGCAAGGGAGGAGGTTGAGAAGGCTCTGGAGGCCGACTGGAGAAACGAAGGGATGACAGAATGAGGAGAGACCGTGCCTTTTGAAGACCTGTGGCATGAGCGCAAATGTTGTGTGATTTTGTGGCACACTCACATATGCGAGTTAGGACAGTTCACTTGGGATTGCATGTGATTCATTATATGGAATAAGATTAGGTGCATCATAGTGCCAATGCGAATGATTGTTGAGAGGAGGTTCTGCATCAAATTAAAGCTGGCTGTGAAGGACATCGTCAGCCTTTGCATGGGAAGAAATGGCTTCACACATTCGTGGCATGTCACCTGCATCCGGGGGATTGCATTTATATGTTACTATTACTTTTGATTTTAAATTAAAACTGAAGGACATGAAGGCAATATTGTTACATGGGGATCTAGACGAAAATATCTCCATGGGGACTTGGAAAAAAAAATCTACATGAAGCAACGAGAATACTTTGTGATGAAGGGAAAGAAAGAGCTAGTATGTAGGTTGAAAAAGTTTCTATATGGGTTAAATAAAACCAAGGATGTGGTATTGAAAATTTGATACTTATATATTGGGACTTGGCATCACAAAGAGCAAAGAGAATCATTGTGTGCATTTCAAATTAATTGGTGATTGTCTTATCTATTTGGTTTTATATGTGTATGATGTGTTGTTAATTGGAGATGATAAGGAAATCATCCAAGAAGTGAAAACTTATCTAACTTTGAAATGAAGGATCTTGGTGTTGCAAATTTCATTTTGGGCATGGAAATTAAAAGATTGGGCAAACATGAAGCTATGGTTAAATTAGAGGAAGTATCAATATTGCAGAGGTTGAATATGTAGGAATGTAAATCAGTAAATGTCCCTATTCCTGTAGGTGTAAATTTATCTATAGAGCAATGGCCCAAGGCATAAGAATAGCAAGAGGATATGTTCCATGTTCCATATGATAATGCGGTTGGAAGTTCAATGTATTTAATTGTCTCTACTAGACCGGACATTACACATGTAGTGGGAATATTGAGCATATATATGTCAAAACTAGGGAAGGAACATTAGACAACAATAAAGAGGGTTTTTAGGTATTTATGGGGTACTATTGGTTATGGATTGAGCTAGAAAGGAAGACCAATATTCAACAGAGAGTTGAAAATACATGGATTTGTTGAGGTAGCTAGGCTGCAGATCTAGATCTCAAAATATATTCAAGTGGGTATTTGTTTAACCTATTTGGAGGTGCAATTAGTTGGATGAGCAAGAGATAGTTTATAGTGGCACTCTGAACTACAGAAGTCGAATACATGGTAGGCACTCATACAAGTAATGAAGTAATATGGTTACAAAGATTATGTTCAAGTATTGGGTTGGTATAACAAGTTGTAAGGATATAGTGTGATATTCATAGTGCAATATTCCTCATGAAGAAGGAAACTTATTATTTTAAGACAAAACGTATTGATGTTCAGTATGATAAATTTGTGAGAGATACTTGAAGACAAGAAGCTATTATTCGTAAAGGTGGACATTTTGAAGAATGTTGAATATTCATTAAAAAAATCTATGAGCACTTATAAGTTATCTTGTTGTAGAGAAGAAATGGAAATTAGTACCTTGGATTGTTGATCATGTAGTCATGTAACCTTGTGTACACAACGGAAAAAACAAGTGGGAGAATGTTGGGTATGCGTTATATTATTTGCATGACTACCTCCAGATGTGATTCATTGTGCTGGGAGTAACGAGGGGTGGGAGCTCCCTCGTTTGGGGATTTAGGGGAAATGCCCTAAAAAAAATAGGGTAGGTTTTGCATTCGTTTCTAGAAGTTTTCACACACAATTTTAGCTTTTAATGGTTTTGTGTCGCATGGTGGTTTAGCCCATGGTTTTATAATATTGGTTAAATAACTATGGTTGTATTCAGATATAGAGTAAATGGATTCATTGCATGTAGATTCCATGAGATATACATATTATATTCTAACACCATAAAAATAATTATACTGAAAATTCTTTTTGGTTTTCTGGATTTGAGTTTCCAAGGTAAAATCTCTATGTTATTTTATGTGTGCGCCATTGCATCTTTTCCATTTTTTTTATCAAGAATTTATTTTGCAACAATGAACTATACATGGTTAAAAATATACTAATGCAATAGTATGTTTGGATGGTGTAACACTTGGACATTTTGATGATCTTTTTGATGAAGTTTAGACTGTAGCGAAAACAGACATTATCAAAAATGTTGGACTTATATTGCAACCATAGTAGAAGACAACGAAAACAATAAAGAAATGAAAATCCCATGTTAGAAAATTTGGGCAAAGGCATTTTGTTGAAAGGAAGAATTAGACAAAGGGTAGTTGAATAATAGCTTTGATATTGACAATGTGGAATAATTGAAAGAGTTAATTGCAAATGGATGCAAGGGTTTGGGTCAATTGAAAGAGTTACAGCTGGAGGACAATAGGTCCTTGAGGATGCTACCCAAGATGGTAATGGCTTTTAATGGTGGAGGATGTAAGGCCCTAGCCTTGAATGACTTCAATCACATTTGTCAAAAAATCACCTCAATGGTCATTCATTGTCACAAATGAACATGATAGAAGGTTAATAGCTAGAAGAGTTGAATTTGGGAGAAATGCATGATGGTGAGGTGCGTAATGGACATGTCAAGTGCCCCTGCTAAGATTGGGTGTATCATCGACTTTGCAAACAGTTGAAGCCCCAGAATTCCGTTGCAACAACATGGGGGATAACCACCCTATCCAGACCTTAAAAGCAACTCCTTTTTCGTTTGGTATAGTGGCTTCAACTAGGGATAATGGGACCAGTTTCCCAGAAAATAATTGATATGATGATGATGGTTTTGATACAAGGTGAAATGGAAAATGACTTTAAACTAATGGAAATAATCTATTTAAGCAACAAACACATGCATCTATTTAATCTAATATTTAACTTAGTCTATACCCGAAAATAATTTAACTTATGCGATCTACAAAGATATCTTAAAGCAAACGATAATAAAAATCATTCAATTGCTAAAAGAGATGAAAGTGTTTAAAGATAATTACCTTGACTAAATAGTTAGGCAAAATAATTGTGAAACTATATCACATATATTGATTGATTATATACTCAACAAAGAATTACAGTTGAAACATCATGCAATAGTGCTTTAATGAAAAACTATAATCTAGATCTCATACACAATAAAATATAAATAAATTTATTGCTAAATCATAAATTAAACTCAATCGTAGAGATAATAGTACCAGATATGAGAGGTTATATTCATGAAATCAGCAATGTTGACCTTCTCTTCTTTTCAACCAAATACACTCTAAGAGTACAGAAATGCAAATTCAATAGAGTATGCTTCGATATTCATGAAATTCAAGATCTTTTTCCATGTATTTAATCAAAAGAATCACAAAAGTACATAAATGCAATATTTTTCAAAGTGTTTTTGATAAAATCTTGGACCCCTCTCTAAATGCATGAGAGAGGTTTAAATAATATCACATATGTATAAAAATAGAATATTACATAAAAAGCCGAGGATGTTTCAAACAACCTTCCTCAGGATACTTAAAATAAAAGATAAAAACTAAAAGAAATATAATGACGTTCTTGATCAGGTTGAACGGTCCTTCCTTTCCATTAAGCTTTTCAGTTCACAGATATCCAACATTGGCATCACTGGGGATGGTTCGCTGACTTTGGATCTTAGTTGTCCCTGGAATACAACATCGGAGAGAGGTGGCACCATCTTTTGAGTGGAATTCATTAGACATCGTAAATCCATCTACTGACTGTATGGTTTTACTAGAAACTGCCAATAAGATTCATGATCAAGCTTTGATAGCTTCTTAACTACTTCAATTTGATTTTTGGCGGTTTCCATCCATTGTCCCTCTAATTGTTTGAATCTAGGAAAACTCCATGCTTGCATTCTTTAATCATATAAATATTATAAATATTTTTATTCACAACTTCAATTATATTAGTTTCTATATCATCTGCTCTAGTTGTTTCCCTTTCTGCTTTCTTCAATTGCATATCCCAATCTATAAATAGAATATCTCTGTGGGATTCTTCAATCTTCGGAAAATCTGCTTTTCTTTCTTCCTCGAATTCTTTCCAGGAGATAAAATCTGAGATCCTCTTATCAACTTCTTCATATTCCAATCTTTGATCAACCATTTGTTGGACTAATGTATCACTTGTTTGATAATATGGTTTGATCATTGAGATTCTTTGACAGAATATTTCTTGTTGATTTGACAATTGAGTATTTAACTCAGGTGTTTCTTTGATGAATTCTTCTATCTGATGTTGATTCCTGAGTTTATCTACTTCATTTTGTATTAGATGAATTTGTGTATCCTTTTCTATAATGCTTGCCTGGTGTTGTAACTTCATTTTCTCAAAATCTTCCTGAAATTGTATCATCTGCAACTATGTTTTCTTATTGACATTTTGTCTTTCCAGTTCAATTTCTTGCTCTAACAACTAAATTCTTGCATCTTTATCTTTAAGCAGAAGACTAACCTCTGCTACCTTATCAGTCGTAGTTGTTGCATAAGCACCTGCGAATTGTGACAGCATTGTCAAATTTTATGATGGATAAATGGGTTGTCTTTCCAGACAACCTCCATTGATTCATTCTCTAGAGTTGTTGCTGATAAATCAAGTTTTATTTTCTTTCTGTGTCTTCTTACCACTGCTTTGTGTGCTAGACTATAAAATATATCTAAAGGGGGTATCTCTTCAATTCTCAAAACAATTTGTGAAGTTGGGTAGGCTGTAATGATTTCAACATCTACTTCTGAATTTACAACTTGTAAGGTTTGTTTATGAGTTTGAAAATTAGAAGTTCCTTCCATTCTTGTTTCTGTTTGTGGTAGCTAGAGCTTTTCTTTGAACTACTGCCATTCTTTATCCATGTCATCTATTATGATTATCTGTGTCTAATCTTGTGTAGAATTAACATTCAATTGTTCTTCAGCCAAGGTTTCTTTGGATTTTTCTCCATTATTTCTCTTTGTATTCTTTTCAAAACTTTCGTTCGGGTCTTCTTCTTGATTTTGAGATTGATGCTCATAAATTTCTAAACCTTGATTTAATTTCTCTAGTGATTCTTGATCAAAATTGTGATCAAAATTTTTGTTGAAAATGGCAACAAGAAACAGTGAAGGAGGCCTCCTGAAACATCTTTCTTGATCCTAGTTGGAAAGTGATCACCTAAACTAGGTGGGGACCACACATGTGATTTTTGTCGAAGAGTCTATTTTTAGACTATGTCTATTTTTAGACATATGGAGCATGGTCTAGGAGTTGCGGGATGCTATTATTGGATGATTGGTCAAGTTGGTAAAAATAGATGGACATCTATTTTTAGACATACAAGTCGAAGTCTATTTTTAGACTGCCTGTCTAAAAATAGAACAGTCAAATATTATTAGCCCTTAATAATATTTGGACTATAAACTTTATCTTATCCTCTTGGAGCACTTCAGTTCAAGCTACAGATGTGGCACATGCAGCTGGCAGAAGGAAATTCGAATTTCCTATGGGTTAGTTGATCTATTGCATGGTTGACTTCAGTTAGACTCATGTGGCAGAGTTTTGGTGGAGTTGATTGAGGAGTTGATGGAGTTGTGTTCGGTTTAACTTAGTTGAACTAGTTGTATTTAGTTTAACTGGATAATACACTAGAGATGAGTGGTGTGAATTAATTATTAATTAATTCACTAATTATTAACTCTTTATTCAACTAAAGAACACATCAGTTAACAGCAGTGCATGGATAGTTCAGTGGAGACCAGTGTTAGAGGTGGGTGAAAGGGTGGAGTCTACTATCAGTTGTGACTATAGTGTGCATGAGATTTGCACAATCATTGGAGGAGATTGCCAATGAGGATTGCACAGTTAAATCCAAGGGATTTCAAATTCATTCAATTCATTCTCTCATCTTGGATTGCGCAGTAGAGGCAGGAAAACAGTGGAGGAGTTTTGAACCCGTGACTTGTTCAAAATTGAGCTAGTTTGTGTGTAACTTTTGGAGACAGTACTGAGTACTTGTGAGGAGTATTGTACTGATATTTTTACATGATTCTTCTTCATTATAATATACAGACAGTAGGGGTTTTTCAGCTGTAAGCTTTCCCCGGTATACATATTGTGTTATATGTGTTGAATTTCTATGTGCGCATGTGAATGTTTTCAATACCGCTTGTTGTTTTTATTTCCGCATGTGATGATTAATGCGTAGAATAGATTATGTGTTATGTATGAAGCTCAAATAGTATGTGAACAGGATAATCTCGGTGAATAACTCAGCAAATTATTCAAATTTCTACATGGTATCGGAGCAGAATTGATCATCGGATCTATTACAGTGATTACAATTTATTTCGGTAGACAAAGTCTGTAAGCGGGCCAGGTAGCCTCTGGATCCATCCTTTCTTTGAAAGGTGATATATCCAGTAAATGCCCCTACAGTCAATCTCTATGCGAGAAATATTTTTTTCTCACATTAGATTGGAAGCGGTTGAGTTTTGAGCTGGTGGAATTCGAATTTGCAGCAGAATTTGGAATTCGAATTTGCAGCAGTGTTTTCTTGGTGTTGAAGGCAAAGATGTCTTTCATCAAATTGCGATTGGAGTATGCCTTGGAAGGCAGCTCGAATTATATTGCATGGAAAGACATGATGGAGGCAGTGTTAGATGATAATGGGCTGTTGGAATTCATAGCTAAAGAAATTCCAAAGCCTACTTCTACGGATGCTGCTGTGATTGAAGCTTGGCAAAAGAAGACAGCAAGGTGTCGAAGGATTCTGTTGGAGGGCGTGAAGGATCACATAGTATCTAGCCTGCATGGTAAATATTCTCCATTATTGATGTGGAAAGCTTTGACAGAATTGTTCCAGAGAAAGAGTGACCAAAGGAAGTTGGCGCTCAAGGATAAACTCAGGAAAATAAAGATGGAGAAGAATGACACTATTCCGGTATACTTGACAAAGTTTGTCCACTGCAGGGATGAACTTGGGAGTGTAGGAGTTAGTGTGGAGGATGAGGAACTGGTGAGCTTGGCTCTCCTCGGGCTTCCGAAAAGTTGGCATGCATATAAGGACAGTGTCAATGGTCGGGAGAAATTTCCAGGATGGGAAAGACTGTGGTCTGATCTTGTGCAAGAGGAGATAAGGCGGAGTACCAGGGATGGATCTTCATCAAAGGCATCTGATGAAGAAGATTGCACTTTGGCTGCCAAAGCAAGGAAGGGGAAGGGAAAGAAGAATGCTTCTCAATCCGGTGCGGATGGTAAAGAGCGTGACATGTCCAAAGTGAAGTGTTTTCACTGTCACGAGCATGGGCATTACGCCACGAATTGTCCACAGAAGAAGAAGAACAAGCAGGCTGCTGGAGCTGCAGCTGGTGAGGCTCTTGCCTCGCAATTTGAGCTGGACTTCTCATTGATCGCATGCATGGTGTCTAGTGCATTGGGATCAGGGTGGTATTTTGATAGTGGCGCTTCCTTTCACATGACGGGAGATGCAAATCTATTCAGTGACTTGGTGGAGAAAGGTCTCCAGATGCATGTTGAGTTGGGCGACGGTGGACGATACAATGCGACCGGCATTGGTACCATAACCTTTCAGAGGGAGTCAGGTAAACTCATTCTTTTACAAGATGTATTGCATGTACCAGGTCTAACAAGGAATTTAATCTCAGTCGCAATGTTAGAGGATAAAGGGTATGAAGTTGTCTTCAGAGAAGGAAAATTTTTCCTTCGACACAAGGCAACGGGACAAGTCAAGAGGATTGGGATTCGGACAAAGAATCTCTACAGACTTGAAGTAGATGGGATGTCTATGGAGCTTCCTACTGTTGGGAAGCAGGAGAAAGACATGCAACTGATGCTTGAGAGGGAGCAAGTTTTGCATGCAGGTGATAGTGAACCTCGGGATGTGGAGCAGCCACAAGAAGAGGATCATGGAGCGGAAGAAACCAATCATGCAGAGAAATTTCATTCCAGATGGGCAGAGGGAGTGCATGCAGCTATACCACCAGGTGAGAGGTGGGGCGACATGCATGATTGATCCCAAGAGGAGATTTCTGGGCAGGATTCATGAGATGGTGTGGATCTCATGAATTGAACCTGGCTACGAGGTGCCCACAGCGCAGCAGTAGCATGATCAGTTGGAATGATGCAGGCAGATCAAAGTGACAGTGTCGGATACTGGAGCGCGGATCAGAGTTGACAGCAAGTGTAGAGTGCATGGGTGCAAGAGATCAACAACGCAGTGGTTCCTGATGACATGTGCAATTGGCCAAGCAGAAGTCGAAGACTTTGATGATAGATGCATTAGATTGATTGAGTTGTTTGGAGCCTATTCAGTTTCAGAGGAGTTGCAGAGAAGATGCATGGAGTTGCATGGTGCTTGCAAAGGGTGCATGGCACATGCATGGAGTTGCATGGCACTTGTGAATGTTGCAGGGCGAACGCATGGAGTTGCATGTCGCATGCAAAGACAGTCCTTTCTTGTTGAGAGGGAGTGTTGAAAATGGCAACAAGAAACAGTGAAGGAGGCCTCCTGAAACATCTTTCTTGATCCTAGTTGGAAAGTGATCACCTAAACTAGGTGGGGACCACAAATGTGATTTTTGTCGAGAAGTCTATTTTTAGACTATGTCTATTTTTAGACATATGAGGCATGGTCTAGGAGTTGCGGGATGCTATTCTTGGATGATTGGTCAAGTTGGTAAAAATAGATGGACGGCTATTTTTAGACATACGAGTCGAAGTCTATTTTTTAATTTTTTGTCTAAAAATGAGTCGGTCGAATATTATTAACCCTTATTAATATTTGGACTATAAACATTATCTTATCCTCTTGGAGCACTTCGGTTCGAGCTACGGATGTGGCACATCACCCAGTACAGCGGTTAATTCCGAATTTCCCTGGTTAGTTGAGCTATTGCATGGTTGACTTCAGTTAGAACTCATGTGGCGGAGTTTGGTGGAGTTGATGAGACAGTTGGTGGAGTTGTGTTCGGTTTAACTTAGTTGAACTAGTTGTATTTAGTCTAACTGATAAATACACTAGTGATGAGTGGTGTGAATTAATTATTAATTAATTCCCTAATTATTAACTCATAAATCAACTAAAGAACACATCAGTTAACTGCAATGCATGGACAGTTCAGTGGAGACCAGTGTTAGAGGTGGGTGAAAGGGTGAGTGTGGCTATCAGTTGTGACTATACTTGTGCATGAGATTTGCACACACATTGATAGAGATTTCCAATGAGGATTGCCTTGATTAAAGTATAGGGTGGAATTCCCAATTAAATCCATTTCTCTCATCTTGGATTGCGCAGTAGAGGCAGGCAAACGGTGGAGGAGTTTTGAACCCGTGACTTGTTCAAAACTGAGCTAGTTTGTGTGTAACTTTTGGAGACAGTACTGAGTACTTGTGAGGAGTATTGTACTGACATTGTTACATGATTCTTCTTCATTATAATATACAAGACAGTAGGGGGTTTTCAGCTGTAACCTTGCCCCGGTATACATACTGTGTTATATGTGTTGAATTTCTATGTGCGCATGTGAATGTTTTCAATACCGCTTGTTGTTTTTATTTCCACATGTGATGATTAATGGGTAGAAGAGATTATGTGTTATGTATGAAGCTCAAATAGTATGTGACTAGGATAATCTCGGTGAATAAATCAGCAAATTATTCAAATTTCTACAATTTTCTTTTAAACTTATACTGGGAGTAGGCTCTTTTGTTTCCTCAATCTACAATAGGTCTAACGGAACCCTTGTCAATCTTTTGTTTATGTAAATATGAAAACGATTGAGGTCAGTTGGAGTTAATTTGATTGACGCAAAATGCAAGACTTGTGAAAAAGTCTCGGCATTTTCAAATAGGTCATCAAATTCATCTTTCTCATGCATGAACTGTCTAATTTTAACCAAAGCAGTAAAGTCTTGAGCAACTTGGTTGGGATCATATTGTCTCCCTCGCATTGTAGCCAGATTCAAGTATGCAATATTCTGCACCTCTTAAGTGCATGTCCAAAATCAAACAAGGGAAAAGAACCACATTGAACCAGAAAATTTGGCCAGATAGATTTCTTCGTGTATTTTAGGGTTTTGGTAAGACCTTCCCCTAATGTTTGGTATGCAATTTATCTCGCCAATAACTTATCTTGATGATCAGAATCTAGATCAGGGGCAAAAATTAAAGTGCTTAGAATTGCACTAAACTAGAACTAAAGCTATCGGCTCGTCACAAGGAATCCAACACAACTCGTTTCGTTGAAAACCGAATTCGAATGAAGGAGTTATGGTCTACTGATGGCGGTTTAGAACAAGCAAATTTAAAAAAAAAAATATTGCAAAATAGGTACAACTAATGACATGGCAGTCCAGTCAGCATGCAGAGAATCTTCTTTAGTTTTTAGTCCAATGGGACTGTGACAAGTGTCACTGTTGGATTCGCCAGTTTGGTTTGTGAAGGTAAAAATTGCCCAATGTCCTCAAAGGTTGAATGTGGGTTCATGGTATTTATGTGTGGGAAATTAATTAATTATATATATATATATATATATATATATATATATATATATATATATATATATATATATATAAGTCAATGTTTATTTCAAATGGCATATGTTAATACGGTGGGCATTATAAATATTATGGTGGATAATACATGCCTTAGCATATTATTCATAAGCCAGAGTTGAAGTTAATGATGGCATATATAATATTTTTACGGTGGCAAAGGTTATACAAAGGTTGAATGTGTATATTCAAGTTATACAAAGGTTGGAATGATCCTTTACATACGTTGCCAAAAATAATGTAACAGGGTCAAGGTCCAAGTTCAAACCTGTGACCTCACCCCCAACACTCAGTGCGCTCACCGTTGGGCCATGGGCCTAGTTCGTTGAACACCTCTACACAAAAATTATATTTAAATGTGCTTTGCGGATCCGACAGCGGAAGGAGGGGGCCAACCCTCCTCCATGTGACCGCAACAATATGACCATACTCCAACCCAAAACAAAATTGCGGAAATTAAGTGTGCTTGTACCTTTTAATCAGGGATTAGCCTTGATTATTCCAGTTCCTTAATTAGCGGCACTTTTGGCGGAGCTGCTATTTTCAAAGATTCCACCAAACTTGTCAAAGTTAACTCCAATTTTCCAGATTTGGAGGAGAATTTGGGGGAAAGTTTGTTTTTGCCATAACTGAGTCAATTTTCAATCAATTTTTGCTCATGGATAGTCATGATTAGCATATTGGCATGCTCTGAATCCATTGGAACAAATTTCAAAGGCAAAGCAGCTCATCTACATGTGTTTTTGGTCGCTTGAAGAATTTTGAAGCCCGGGGCCAACAAGAGGGAAGGCCATGCCCAGATCAATTGAAGGCCAATTTCAGTGAATGAATAGTCAATTTTTGATGCATTTGATGCTGTGAACACATTTATATGATTTATAGAGGCGTTGGAGCACATCTAAAGGTGATTTTGTCACTTTGTATATTGAAGAAGCCCATGGCCACCGGGATTGGAGGTCAAGCCTAAAGGAGCTAGTAACCAAATTCAGTGATTGAATAGTCATTTTTGGGGTATTTGAGTGTTATGAAGCTAATGGAACAATAAAAGAAAACCATTGGAACAATAATTGTTCTTGAAATCATAAATTTTACTCTTAATCCCAAGAGGGTCTGGCTAGTTAAAGCAGGTCCATGGAGATGTAGCCCAGGAGGGGTGAACTCCATTATTATCCATTATGTTATGTGATTGTTCTGAGTTATGTTTCTGCATTTCATTTGTTGTATATGATTTTTTAATTGTTAATTAAATCATAATTTGATCATCAAATACACATGAAACTACACACATAAACCCCTTCACAAGTGGTTAACTGAGTCGATCCTTAAACACAATTTTAATACTGATGAGGGAGCTTGCATAGCAATAAAAAGTTTTCCCATATTTAGGTCAAGTTGGTATCAAAGCAAAAATTTAGCTCATTTTAGCCAAGGTTAGATAATTCTTCTATAGCTATTGGTTCTTTAGCTATTGGTTGTTGAATTTGTGCAAGGAGAATTTAACAGTGTTCAAGTTTATGTGTGAAGGAGAAGAGATATAAATTGAGACTTCAGATTCTCAAATCATAAAAAAGAAGCTTTGTATGTATTGCATGTGTGATCACAGATTCATTAAGTGATGCTTCTAGTCAATCTTCCTTAACAAAACTCTTTGATAAAGAGATGTTGCAGAAACTCTACATCATGATTGATAAGATGCAAGAGAAGTATGAAGATAAGACGGAGAGCATTAAACTTCAAGAGCAGTTGATTGCCATGAAGGAGGAGAAGCAAGAGCTTCTTGAAAAGATGCATGAGATGGAGACTCAGCTCCATATTGCAAATGAAAACTTAGCAAGGATGCATGATATGGAAACTCAATTCCATGATGCCAAGGAAGCCTTAGCCAAGCATGTGCTTGAAAAAGAGGTATGAAATTCAAGTTTATCTTCAAATTATTCTCAAAATGAATGTGTAGGTTATTTTGAAAGACACACTAGAGGAATAAGGTCTGAATTATTGATGAAGATGGGTAATGAAGGTAAAGGATTAGGCAAACATGCACAAGGCATAGTTGAGCTAATTATTGTTGAGGAAAGGCCTAAGTATTTAGGTCTTGGTTATGGACAACATGATCGAGAAATATCTAAAGCCAAGGAGGCACATGAAGGTGTTATGACTTTAATTTCAAGTTCATTACTTCAAGCTTGTGAAGATTGTGTTCAAGAGGAATGCAAAAGTTTTACACCCACTTTGCAAGAAGGTGCTCATAAGCATGCAGCTAATGAGAATGGCGAACAAGAGGATGTTGAAAACTCTAAATTTGTTGAATGAATTGTTGGCATTCTAAAGAGAGCAACTACCTCATCAAATTCACCTTCTCAAGAAGGCGACAAAGGTGAATGTTCAAGGTATAAATCTCCTTTTAATCAAGTTGCTTTTGATTATGATAAACATGGCAAATTCTTACATAAGATTTGGAGAAAAGTTGCATGTTCCTTTTGTGGTTTGGATAACCGTAATGTTTCGAGGTGATGGAAGAAGATAGCCATGCACAGGAAAATTTTGAAGCGAAGGAGGCAGAAAGCCAAAGACAAAGAAAAACATGTTGAAAAGAATAAGCAATTGTTTTGCACTCATTGCCATAAACAAGGTCATCTTGTAGACAAGTGTTGGACTTTTTATCCAGCAAGTCATCCATGACATTTGAAGAAGGTGGAGAAAGAGAACAACAAGAATGGAAAAGAAGATTCCATAATTGATGTGGCTCATGATGATTTACATGATGATGATGTGCATCTGAAAGAAGCACCATTGAAATGGTTTGGTAAGAGATGGTTAGGTTTCTTGTCCAATTAAGGCTTTGCATGTATTTATATGATTGGTGCATTTCTTTTCCAATGGAATGCATGTTGCATGTTTACGCCAAGAAGGTGATTGAAAGTGGAGTATGTTGATTCACTTTATTGCAGAAAATTTGTTCATTTTAGCTTTAAGTACATGTACATATGAATGGGGTTCTTGTACTTATGATTATACTTGTGAGAGAGTTGAAGAATCGTATACATGCATGAGAGTTTGTGTGTATGAACAATGGAATTTTGATGGTTTCATTGTGTTTGAACATGCATGAGTAATTGACTTATGTTGGTCGATTGCTTTGTTTAACATGTATGTTGTCAACTTGAGAGTGTTGATCATTTACACATGCATGAGTGTCGACTTGTCTTGATTGTGTGTTGCATGCATGTCATATTGACTTGGAAGAGTTGGTTTGTCTCCAAAGATGGAAAGGAGATGTTGACGAAGTGTTTCCTGGAAAGAGAAATTCATTTTGTTTACACATTCTTATGCTTGACTTGGGAGTCATTTGTTTGAAGAGGCATGTTTTTGTCGACTTGTGTTTGGTCGATAAGTTTTGACACCAAGATGCGAGAGTACATGGCGATGTTCACATGATGTGAAATTAGTTGCTTTGAAGGAGCAAGAAGATATGTTGTCAAGTTATGTTTCTTACATGTGTGTTTGTGACAAGATGTCAAAAAAAATTGCAGCCATTGTAGACCATGTTATTTGTTGACGCCAAGAAGAGAAGGAGGTGGTGAATGCATTCTTCCACATGTGGAATTTGGTACCGTGGAGGTAAAATAATGGTCATTTCTTTCCTTGATTTTACTGATGTTGGAAGCTATCTATTGTAGTTCACTCATTGTGCAAAGGAGAAACAAGATTATCAGTGGAAAGGCACCGAGGAATCGATTTGGTACAACTAAAGTGTTATATCAGCAAGCAGCCTACAAGTGTTGGATTGGGTCAGCAACAAAAGGAGAACAGTGGTTGAAGAGACAAGCCATTTGCAAGGCAAGGCAAGGCATGTCAGTGACCAAGTGGTTGTCATAGCGATTTATCCAAGTAGAATCAAGATGATAGAACTTAGGAAACAGAAGATAGTTCAACACTCATGAGATAACCAACTTTTGTGGGTCCAAAAGCATGTCAATGGGAAGGAGTGATCAAAATCTGGATCAGGGAAAAAATTAACTCAAAAATGAAAGTGCTCAAAATTGCACCAAACTAGAACTAAAGCGACCAACACATCGCAAGGAATCCAACGCAACTCGTTTTGTTGAAAATTGAGTTCGGATGAAGGAGTTATGGTCTGTTGATCGTCGTTTATAACAAGCAAATTTTAAAAAAAAATAAAAATTGTAGAACAGGTACAGCTGATGAAATGACTGTCCAGTCAGCATGCAAAGAATCTTCTTCAGTTTTTAGTCCAATGTGACTGTGACTAGTGTCATTGTTGGATTCCCCAGTTTGGTTTATCAAGGTAAAAATTGCCCAATGTCCTCCAAGGTTGAATGTGGGTTCATAATATTTATGTGTGGGAAATTATTTTTTATTATATATTAAGGTTGGATTATATATATATAAACCCAAAAGTCAACGTTTATTTCAAATGACACATGTTAATCCGGTGGGAATTATAAATATTATGGTGGATAATATAAGCGTTGGCATATTATTCATAATCCAAAGTCGAAGTTAACGATGACATATGTAATATTTTTATGGTGGAAAGGGTTATACAAAGGTTGAACGCATATATTCAGGTTATACAAAGGTTGGAATGGCGCGTTACATACGCTGCCAAAAACAATGTAACGGGGGTTGAGGTCTGAGTTCGAACTCGTGACCTCACCCCCAACACTCAGCGCGCTCATTGTTAGGCCATGGGCCCAGTTCGTTGTACACCTTTGCACATAAATTATATTTAAATGTGCTTTGCGGATCCGACAACGAAAGGAGGGGGCCAACCCTCCTCCACGTGACTGCACCAATATGACCACACTCCAACCCAAAACAAAATTGTGGAAATTAAGTGTGCTTATCCCTTTTAATCAGGGAATAGCCTTAATTAATGCAGTTCCTTAATTAATGGTGCTTTTGGTGAAGCTGATATTTTTGGAGATTCCACCAAACTTGTAGGATTTAACTCCAATTTTCGAGATTTGGAGGAGAAATTGGGGGAAAGTTAGTTTTTGCCATAATTGAGTCAATTTTCGACCAATTTTTGCTCAAGCATAGTCATTATTATCAGATTGGCATGCTCTGAATCCATTGGAATAGCTTACAGAGGAATAGGAGCTCATCTACAGGTGCTTTTGGTCACTTGAAAAATTTTGAAGCTTGGGGCCACCAGAAAGGAAGGCCATACCCAGATCATCTTACGGCTAATTTTAGTGAATGAATAGTCAATTTTTGATGTATTTGATGCTTTGAACATAATGGTATATTTTATAGAGGCATTGGAGCACATTTGAAGGTGATTTTTTTCACTTTTTAAATTAAACAAGCCCATGGGCACCGGGATTGGAGGTCAAGCCTAGAGGAGCTGGTAACCAAATTCAATGATTGAATTGTTGGGTGTGGAGCATGATTTTCATCTTGATTTAGAGATCCTTGTTTTAGTTGGATGTATACCCCAGGAAAACTGTACACCCCTGAAACGGGGGGGTGCGGGGGGGACTTGTCCCCCCCGCAGGGTATGGGGGGGTCCGAGGGCCAGCGGGGGTTTCCGGGGAAGCACTCCCGAAGCTAAAAACAGATGTAAAATTGCCTTGTAAAAGTATAGTATTTTCTATTCAACCTGGTCCATTCATTAGGCGGATTATCTGACGGTAGAAGTTATGTTTAGTTTAGGCTCTTTTGCCCTAGAAGGCAACCCCCCACTTTGTATGAGGGCATTGTATTGCGACTGTGTATTGTATCTGTATTCTCAGAGGGAGAAACAGATAGGGATATTGTGAGAGAGAACATAGGATATTACAACGGATCTGTTGTAGGTTGTGTCTCTTCATTTTCTTGGATAATAGAAAGGAAGGACTGGCTGTTCGGGGTGGATGTAGCCCAAACTAGGTGAACCACGTATATCTGTGTTTATCTGGTTTTATGTGTTTTGTGTGCTTGTGTTTTCCGCATATTTTATCGTTTTTGGGGTATTTGAGTGTTTTGAATCCAATGGAATAGTCAGAAAAACCATTGGATCAATACTTTTTCTTAAAATCAAACATTTTACTCTTAATCCCAAGAGGGACTATCTAGTTAAAGCAGGTCCATGGATGATGTAGCCCAGGAGGAGTGATCTCCATTATCATCCATTGTGTTATGTGATTGATGTGAGTTATGTTTCTGCATTTCATTTTTTGTATATGATTTTTTAATTTTTAATTAACTCCTTATTTGATCATCAAAGACACATGAAACTACACACATAAACCCCTTCACAAATGGTTAATTAAGTCGATCCTCAAAGACAATTTTAATACTGATGAGGGAGCTTGCATAGAAATAACAAGTTTTCCCATATTCAGATCACTGGAACATAATAAGGAAGAACATGGGGAGCAAAAATACTCCCAAAAAATCCGATATAAGTAAAATTTTCTTCACCAAACCATCCTGCCACTGATAAAATATCTATCTTTGCTTCTTCTGAAAGCCTAGGGACTTTTGTATCAAAAATAGTTTGATAGATGGGTAGCATAGTATTTTGACAAATCTTATAAAAATGTGGACGAAATTGAGATTCCCATAAAATATTATGATACACATGGATAGAAGTAGGGTCTTTGAGAGTCCAATTCCAAACAATATTAGGAAATTTTGTACAGAAACAGATGACATCCATTACATAAGCACTCATAAAAAATTGAGGGATGAGTTGAGTAGAGACAACTCTATAATGTCTATACTGTCTAATATCCATAGCTAAATTGTCGGATAAAATTTTACCCCAATTCATAATCATGGATTTGACAGTTGCATCAATTAATGGAATCCATTCCATAGAAAATTTGGTACTATCAATTTTCCCAAAATCCTACACATCATAGCAACTACATAACTATGTGGAGTCGATAGAGGTGCAATTAGGTACATAACAGTTTTCTCCCATTTGAATCAGTTGGAGCCGAACCTCCAAGTCTACATGGTATCTATAGGGTCTTCACTCTCTTTTGTGAACTGCTCAATGAAAGCTCTATCATAGGCCTTTCGAGGTTTTGGTAGATGATACATTCTGCACAAATTATCTGCAAAAAATGACCCCATGACCTCTTGTCTTGAATTCTTGAATGTCTTGTCTCAGGTATCTACATTGTCGATAATCCACTTCACCATATCTGTATATGGCAAGATTTTAGGTCTTGCAGCTATTCTGTGTAAGAAAGAACATGCTGCTTAAAAATAGGAAGCTTTAGACAAGACTTTAGCGTTAGTTGTTGCTCTGATTACCAGCACCTTTGGATTTCCGTCCTCTAATGGATTATACATGGCTTCCCACAACGTAGCTCCACCATCTTTGTTTCATGTAATATCACTAAAGAGGGGCATCATGTCTAAATCCTCGGATACAGAAGGCTCTGTTGTCTTTTTTCCTCTCTTCATCATCTCTTAGCGTTATTCCCTGAGATTGAACAATAGAGAAATCAAAATGAATGTAATGCAGAGATAATAGCAGAGGTTTAATTAAAACAATAAATTCGATAAGGATGGGACTTTTATTGCAAGCACGAGTAAACAGATACAAATCTCCTCGAGCCTTTAAAAGAGTAAATGCAGTTGATTTCTATTAATTACGCATT
This sequence comes from Pinus albicaulis, assembly GCA_034641835.2. NCBI lineage: Eukaryota > Viridiplantae > Streptophyta > Pinopsida > Pinales > Pinaceae > Pinus > Pinus albicaulis. Next base: position 366,088,074 of record CM076577.1, read on the forward strand.
ATGGCCTTCATGTGATTCTTTTTGGGTTTTTTCAAAACATCGCATCGCAAACCCGAATGATATTTCAAAAGTATAAGATTTAAGTATAATGTCAATTTTGCAATTGAAATAAATCACAATATCGCAAAATCGTAAAGTCGTAATGGTAATATTTCACGACATCACAATATCGCGTTATCACAAGGTCGCAGGATCGCAAGATTCGACATATCACAGTATCGCAAGATTGCAAGATTTGCCATGTCGCAGTATCGTAAGATCGCAAGATTAGAGTTATGGTATTTTGAAAGTTATTTTTTTTAGTGCGATTCGTGACCCGTGATGTATTCTTTGAGCGACTTTTTCCATATATGAAGTATACTTTAAGTGTTTCATGAATTTTTAGAAATATTTCTAGACCTTTATAAAGAGCGCACCATAACATTTAATCTTAAAAAGGGTTTTATTGATCGCTTTATCGCGGATTCCGACTAATAATTATTTGTGTTACCTTTGGCTTCTGCGATCTGCGATAAAATGAAAAGCGCTTACTCCTAAGTGGCTTAGCTTAATTATTTAAAGGAAAAACTCTTTCTTGATAGCTTTTTTCTTAAAAAATTTAAAAGGGTCCCCATTTATTATTACAATATTAATTATTATAAAAATGAAATGGGGGGGTTGTTGAATATTACAACAATTGGAGATTGACTTGAAGAATCAGTTATCTCTGATAATTTTGAAATTCCTAAAACTTTCAAAATAAAATAGTTTATAAAACATAAATTGGATGAAAAATTAAATAAGTAACATTTCTCTGAATAATAAAACAAACTCTCCTAATTATAATTCATTTGATATCCTCTTAAAGATGAAAATCCCTATGCCTATAGTAGTCATTACTAAAATCAAAGATAAAGTAGCAGGATTTTGTAGACTAGCTTTTCAAATAAACTCATTTGTCATAGGTAGAGACTTTGCTACCAGCAGGCGTCTATAGCCTCGACAGGGCTACCTTTTAACCAACAATGATTATGTATCTCATCCATGTAAGAAAGCAGTTTTTAAAGAAACCCACAATAATTTACTTTTTCTTAATTTTTAAATAACTCTTCTTTTTTATTACTTAAAAGCCATTGCCTTGGTGTGGTGGCCAAATAGTGACAATGCCATTCATTGGTTATAATTCAACTGAACAAGTTGGCTCGTGATGAGACCCCTTGTCTTTTGATTAAGATAATCTCAAGCCATTACCCTGTTTTAGTCTACAATAGTGGTAATTTCAGTCTTATTGTTTCCCTATGAATATGGTAAGCAGGCTCCTGATGAAACCTCTTATCTTTTAAGCTTTAGTACATTATTTAGGATTACACTAAAAAAAGATAAAATTTTACTGGACAGGGAGAATCATTGCCTCTTTAATAGTTCTGGATGACAATTTATAGAGTTAAATATGCTTATCTACTAAGAGTCTTTTACTTGGTTAAACATATTTTTCTTGATTGATAATAGAACACAAGCCTTTGTTTTATTTTAAAAAGGGAGACTAGGGTTCAATTTTTTTCACAAGCGGCCGCTCTTTCCTCTGTAGCTCCCGCGCTGCAATAGCTTGGGAGACCGATTCCATTTACCTTCGCAACAGATGATCTCGTCCCTGCGCCTCATGCTCCGCACTGTCCCTGTCCTTCTGATCTGATGCAGCCACCGCAACCATCAGAAAACCAGCGGCAGTTTCAGCATTTCAAGGGCCCCTTTCGCCTCTCTGTAGCTCTGTATGCTGGCAACCTCGACATTTACCACGATCTAGAGCCTCTGAATAGACGTGAAACAACTGCCCCTCTCATCTCCAAGCACGCAGGCAGCAATGTAGGGTTTAGCAGGCAGGGGAAGAACGTTCGGCTTTTTAACCGCTCTGCTTCCCTGTCCTCTGTCTCGGATCTGTTTCTGTTTTTAGGTGACTATATCCTTACGCAGGAGAAATATCCTCCCCAACAGCGCCCAGGCAGACTTGCTCTCGGAGACACAAAAGGTCCTGGCACTGTGTCGATCCAACAGGCATCCAGGAACCTCTCTGCCTCCTATCAAATCCAAATTTCTCAACCTATAGGCAAGACCATTCTGCAATGGGTCAGCTCTTTAGACTTGGTGCTGGATCTCAAACTGGATCTAGAACGATGGATTGGGATCCCCTCAGGGCTTCAGAGACTTCTCTTTCAAGGTAAACAACTTGAAGACCTTCTTCCCCTCTCCACTTACAGCATTAACAGAAATGGCTCTTTAGTGTTAACCCTTCGTTTGGGAGGAGGCGCAGCAGGACAATCATCCTCTGCTCCTCCTTTCTCTTACAAATATGCAGTACACTCTAAGACCCAAAACCCTTGGGAGCCCTTAAACCCCAAGCCTTTTTTGGTTGACAAGCTAGAGGAAGTTCCATCTGTTGAGATCACCCATGAAGGTCTCGCAAATTTACTTCAAAAATTTGCAGAAAGAGCCATCATATGCAGATTTAATGGACTGTGGCCGCGCTCTCAAGAACTCTATGAATGGATCCATGCAAACTAGACTCATCATTGCAAGGTCAGCTTTTGTTCAAAAGGATATTTCATAGTTCTGTTTGATAACATTAAGCATTATGAAAAGGCTTTAGAAGAAGGTCCTTGGTTCATGGGAACTGCAGGGCTCTTCTTAACTCCATGGTTCCCAGATTTTGATCCAGCAACCGCAGTCATCACCAGGACACCTGTATGGATCAGGCTGCCAAACTTACCAGCCCATTTATGGCATGTTGCAGTCTATAAAGCCATAGGCAACACCTTGGGCAGTTTCATAATGGGAGATTTCTGGCGGGAAAATAAAGGTCTTTACACATATGCCAGAATATGTGTGGAATTAGATTTAATCAAGGGACTTCCAGACCAAATCAATCTCAAGATAAACGACTTTGTTTGGACTCAGACACTGGATTACAAGAATACTACATTCTGTTGCTGCCATTGCCACCAAACAGGGCATCTACAGAACTCCTACCCATCTCTCCCGAAAAAAAATAAAAAGGATAACATCTCCAAGCCCAAATCCAAACGATGGGCTCCATGCTCACTACCACCAGCCGTGGATTCTAATTCCTCTAGCTCAAAAGATGAAGGTAGCGATGCAGAATCGGATCATGCCCTTCAGACGATGGACCTTTCCACCGACGCTCTGGTGCATCCCCCCGATACTGCCATCACCCAAAAACGCGTCCATGTGACCTCCTCATCCAAATCAGAAAAGGAGAGCCCCCCTTTGGAGAATTCCAGTCTTCAAGTTGTTTTAGCTCATACACCCCAGGATGGATGGGTTAAAGTCAATAAAAACAAAGGGAAAAAGCTTCGTGTTGAGGCTTCTGCCCACTCTGGGTAGAAGTCGGCCTTTTTGCTTTCCAGTCATATGTTGTAGCTCCTTGCTTGTTTCACTCCATTTCCGGGACCGAGGTTGATAGTCTTATCATTTCCGGTTGCCGGTTTTCTGTTTCTCTTGATTGTATCATCATCATGTACCATATTTTTGCTTAATAGAATTAGTCCAATTCAAAAAAAAAACAAAAACAAAAACAAAACAAAACAAAACAAAAACAAAAACAAAAAAACAAAACAAAACAAAAAAAACAAAAACAAAAACAAAACAAAAACAAAAAAAACACAAGCCTTTTATAAAGTTGGAGTTTCTCAAAGAATGAATAGTTTTGGTAGAAAAAAGAAAATTTCAGAGAGACATAACTTAATTAATTTTCAAATATCTTAACTATTTCCTTAACAATTTCCATTTATAAAAGCGAAAAATCAAAATATTTCAAAAGATTTTATTGCAAGGCCAACAATTATATTATTTACCTTTTATTTTCCTAGGAAAAGTAAAGACAATAGTTATCAGGGGATAGAAGAGGTTATCTCCTATGAGAAATATTTTTTCAAAATTTTCCCATTCACAGGCAAATAATCTTTCTTACCTGATAAATCTTGCAATAAAAATGTTGATGGGCCAATTTGTTCTGCAATTTGAAATGGCCCAAGCCACATTCTTTGGAATTTGGTATGCTTACCTTTTTCCTCATTTGATTTATCCCATTTCAATACAGGGTCTCCAAGTTGAAATGATTTTGAACTAACAGAATTTGCATCAAGGGAAGATTTAACTAATTGTTGATGATGAGAATGGGTGATTTTGGCTTTCTCTCTCACTTCTTCAAGTTTGATAATTTGTGATTGTCTTAATTGCAAAGAAGAACAAGGAGTTTCTTCAATAAATTGAACCAAGGATAGAGAGAGAATAACTACATTTGTAGGAAGAACAACCTCTTTCCCATAGACTAGATTAAATGGAGAAGTAACTATAGAGGCTTTATGTGTTATTCGATCTTCCCATAAAGCAAATGTTAAATATTTATGCCAATTATTTGACTCTGATAAATAGTTCGTTTAATGATCCTAATGAGGTTTTATTAATTGATTATGCTAAAGCATTTCCTTGAGGATAATTGTTAACGAAATATTTAAGTTTGAAACCTCCTTTGAGAGAAAATTTTATCATAGCATTGCCTAAGAAATAAGATGCATTGTCAAACATAAAGGAAGTTGGTAATCCAAACTTCGTAATGATAAATTGATCAATAAATTCGATAATGTTCTCAGAATTGGTTACCTTTAGTGGAATTGCTTCCACCCATTTAATAAAGTAATTAGTTGTTGTAATGATATATCTATGTTTCTTTGAAGAGTGAGGAACAATCTCACCTATTATGTCTAGTCCCCATTTCTCAAATGGTTGTTCAATATTGTCTGGTTGTAATGGAAATGCGGGTTTCCTTTCTCTTCCAGCAGTAGTTTGACAAATTTTGCATTTCCTTACATACTCGTGTGCATCTTTGAACAAGGTTGGCCAATAATAGCCAGCATGCAGGATTTTATATGTTGTTGTTTCTCCTCTGAAATGTCCACCAGCTAATCCATCATGAAGTTCCTACAACACCTTTTCTGCTTCAGATTTTTCAAGGCATCTTCGTAAAATAGAATCATAATATTTTCGTAATAAAACATCATCAATCATTTCATATTGCTTTGCTTTCAGTCTCAAATCTCTTTTCTTTTTGTAATTGAGTTGCATAGAGGCATATCCATTTTTTAAATAAAAAATGAGATCAACATATTGAGATTTAGTATCGTCGAGGCTTACCTGAGATATTTGAATGTCATCACCTGAATGTTCTTCTTTTGGTAAGTTGGATGATCATGTTAGCACAAAAACCTTGACATCTAACAATTTTAGCTGGTTAAATTTCAACATCATATTCTTGTAATGCAGTTACCCAGTTTTCTCTCTTTTCTCCTACTTTTCTTTGCATCAGTAATTGTCTTATTGCTGAAAATGGAACTATGATTTTAGTATGAGTTTTGAGGATAAATGGTCTGAAATGTTTTATTGACTTGAAAACAACAAATTCTTGTTTTTCCACAACAGAGTAATTTAATTTGGCACCTTGCAGATTCGAACTAAAAAATGAGATGGGTGCTTCTATTTGTTGATCACTGAGTTGTGTTAAAACGACAACATATGATGTTTCTGATGCAAATGTGTATAAAACAAAATGATTAGAAAATTTGGGAGTTGTCAGAGATGGAGCGTTAATAATAGCTTGTTTGATTAATTCAAAGCTTCCTTTTCGTTGTGACCCCATTTGAAAACCAAATTTTACTTAATCATACTCTGTAAAGGTAAAACTATTTCTGAAAAGTCAGGGAAAAACCTTTTTACAAAATTTGTTTGTCCAAGGAAAGACTGCATTGATTTCTTATTATGGGGTAAAGGTATTTTTTCAATTTCCTTAACTCTTTCTGGTTCAATATAAATACCCTTTTTGATATGATGAACCCTAAAAGATTACCTTCACTTAAGGAAAAATAAGACTTTTTTGGATTTAGCGAGATCCCATATTTCATACATCGTTCAAAGATTTGTTTAAGGTCGTTCAAGTGGCTGCTTCTTTTCTTGGAATAAACAGTGATATCATCCAAGTAAATAACAACTCATTTGTTAATGAGTCCTTTAAAGGCTATATCAGTAGCTCTTTGAAATGTGGCGCCTGTATTAGTCAAACCGAAAGGAATTTTTTGATAAGCATATGTTCCCCATTTAGTTCTAAACGTGGTTTTCAATCTATCATCTAGATGAACTAGGATTTGGTTATATCATGAAAATCCGTCAAGAAAAGACATGAGCTCAGAACCAGCTACTGACTGTAGTACTTGTTCCATGGTTGGCAGTAGAAAATTGTCTTTCTGACATGTTTATTCAAATTTATAAAATATATTCATATACAAATATCACCATTCTTTTTCCTAACATGCACTAAATTGGATACCCATTTTGAACGCCTAACAGGAAATATGATTTTGGCCTTAAGAAGTTTATTCAACTCTGATTTGATTTGATTTTGAAGGTTTGGATTAATTTTTCTTAGTTTCTATTGCACTGGTCTATCATTAGAGATAATGGGTATGGTGTATTGTATAACATAGGTATCATAAGTTTTGAGATCATAATAATCCCAAGCAAAGATACTTTTATATTTCTTCAACAGTCGAATAAATGATAATATTTCATCAGTGGACAAATCTAGACCTAGATTGATACTATGAGGCTTGTCATCATTTCCAAGGTTTATTAATTCAAATTTCAGAGTTGAACTTTGAATTTTGGCATTAGTTACCTTTTAAAATCTTTCTTTGAGATCATACAAATCTTCCAATTTAACTACAGTTTTGGGTATTGTATTTTCATCTTCAACGTTCTGTTCTAACTGTATGTCATGCTCATTTTCATATATGATTTGGTCATCGTATGACCCTTCTGATGTTAGAAAAGTCACAATTGTTGAGATTCAACAAGATGATGAGCTTAGTGAAAAGAGTCGCCTTCACTAAGTGGGCTTGGAGGCTATTTTTGGCACAAATTCTATTTTTAGACATGTCGATCATATTCTATGAGTTGCAGGATGCTATTTTTGGATGGTTGGTCAAGTTGGAAAAACATATGGACTTCTATTTTTAGACATATTGGGCGGAGTCTATTTTTAGACTGCCAATCTAAAAATAGATATGTCGAATATTATTAGCTCTTAATAATATTTAGACTCTAAACATTATCTTATTCTCTTGGAGCACTTTAGTTAAGTGTACAGATGTGGCACAACAGCTGACAGAAAGAATTACGCTATTCCTGAGGGTTTACTGGAGCTAATGCATGGAGGAATTCAGTTATAAATCATGTGACAGAGTTTGGTGGAGTTGAAGAAGTAGTTGGTGGAGTTGTATTTAGTTTAAATCAGTTAGACTCAGTTGAGCTAGTTGTATCTAGTCTAACTAATTGATACACTAGTGAGAGTGGAGTGAGTTAATTAATTCACAAATAATAACTCATTAATCAACGGAAGAATACATCAGTTAGCTATAGTGCATGGCAGTTTCAGTGGAGACCAGTGGAAAGATAGGTGAAAGAGCAAGTGTGACTATCAGTTATGACTATAGTGATGCATTGATTGCATCCAACACTCAGTGGAGATGCCAATGAGGCTTGCGTGGGCAAGGCTAGAGCAATTCGAACTCATTCAGAGCCATTCTTCAGCAGGGATTGCACAGTAGAGGCAGGCTATCAGGTGGCAAAGATCGGTACATGGATTTGCAAGATTGGGCATGTTTAGTGTGTAGCGATTGTATTGTACTGAGAGCTTGATATGATATTTATATGAGGATTGTTACATGATCTTTATGGCATATATTATATATATATAGTTTGGGTTTTCAACTTCAGGCTTTCCTGTTAAACAACTGTGTTAATGTGTGTGAATTTTTATTGTTTCATGTGTGCATTGCAATCTTGATTTAATTTCCGCAGATGATCAATGGTGGAATAGATTTTGTATTTTTCATGAAGTTAAAATAGTGTGAGATCAGGAGAATCTTGGACATATAACACATAATTTATACAATTCTACATGGTATCAGAGCATTTGATCATTAGAGGAGATTGCAATTATTGAAGCGGTTGAGTTTTGTGCTGGTGGAATTCGAATTTGTTGCAATGTTTTCTTGGTGTCGAAGTTGAGCATTCATTGAAATGTCTTTCAACGGATTGCGATTGGAGTATGCCCTTGATGGGAGCTCGAATTACATAGCATGGAAGGACAGGATGGAGGCGGTGTTGGATGATAATGGGTTGAAGGAGTTCATCGATAGCGATGTTCCTAAGCCGGGATCTAGCGATGTAGCCACACTTGACGCATGAAAAAAGAAGGTAGCAAAGTGTCGAAGGATTATGTTGGAAGGCGTGAAGGACCACATTGTGTCCAGCCTTCACGGGAAAGCCACTCCATTCTTAATGTGGAAGGATTTGACAGGCTTGTTCCAAAGCAGAAGTGACCAGAGGAAGTTGGTGCTTAAAGACAAACTTAGAAAAATAAAAATGGATAAAGGCGACAGTAGACCCAAGTACCTCACGAAGTTTGTCCAGTGCAGGGATGAGCTGGGAAGTGTGGGGGTTACTGTTGATGAAGAAGACTTGGTGAGCTTGGCTCTCCTTGGGCTTCCGAAGAGTTGGCATAGCTACGAAGAATCTGTCAATGGACGGGAGAAATTGCGAGGATGGGAGCGACTTTGGTCGAATCTTGTGCAAGAGGAGATAAGGTGGGGTACCAAGGATGGATCGTCTTCAAAGAATGAAGATGAAGAAAATTGCACTTTGGCTGCCAAAGCTTGGAAAGGAAAAGGGAATAAATCTTGCAAATCCGAAGCTAAAGGCAAGAAGCAGGGTTTGTCCAAGGTGAAGTGTTTTCACTGTCACCAGCATGGGAATTTTGCCACTAATTGTCCACAGAAGAAGAAGAATAAGCAAGATGTTGGATCTGCAGCTGGAGAGGCCTTAGCCTCGCAGTTTAAGTGGATTTTTCTTTGATCGCATGCTTGGTTTCAAGTGTGATGGGATCGGTGTGGTTTCTTGACAGTGGTGCATCTTTCCATATGACCGGAGACAAAAATTTGTTTAGTGGTCTGGAGGAAAAGGATCTTGGAGTGCACATCGAGATGGGCGATGATGATAGATACAGTGCAACTGGTATCGGGACCATTTCCTTTGAGAGGGAGTCCGATAAACCTTTCATCTTGAAGGATGTCATGCATGTTCCAGGATTGAAGAAGAATCTGATCTCTGTGGCGATGTTGGAAGACAAGGGTTATGATGTTGTTTTTAGCGAGGGAAAATCTTTCCTACGCCATAAAAGAACTAGTCAAACCAGGAGGATAGGGATTTGATTTAAGAATCTTTATCAATTGCAGGTAGATGGCTGCGCAGCAATGGTAGGCAAAGCAGAACGAGTGGTGAGCCGGCATGAGGGCAAATTGTGGCACAGGAGATTGGGCCATCTTCACCATGGCGCTTTGAAAATTTTGCAGCAGATTTCTACTGGGCTTCCCAAAGGTACACTTGCGCAATCAGAGAAGTGCAAGGGATGTACTTTGGGAAAATTTGTGAAGACCACTTTTCATGAGAAGGATAGTCGTGCTTCGACGATCCTTGAGAGAATTCACACAGACGTGTGTGGACCTTTCTCGGTTGCTTCAACAGCAAAGCACAGGTATTATGTGATATTTTTTGATGAATTTTCTTGTAAGTGCTGGATCTTCTTCATGCAGAAGAAAAGCGAGACATACTCAAATTTCTGTGAGTTCAAGGCGCTGGTTGATAAAGAGTCACAGAAGCAGGTGAAAGCTCTAAGGAGCGATAATGGTGGTGAATACATCTATGGCGAATTCAAATACTTATGTAGCAAAGAAGGAATTTGAAGAGAACTCATAGTGCCTCATAACCCACAGCAGAATGGGGTCGTGGAGAGGAAGAGCAGAACAATCGTGGTTGCTGCACGGGCGATGTTGCATGATCAGGGCCTTCCCATACACTTGTGGGCTGAGGCATGCAACACTGTGGTTTATGTGAAAAACCATTGTCCTCATAGAGTGCTTGGCATGAGTACACCCGAAGAGGCGTTTTCTGGTAAGAAGCCTGATATTTCTCATTTGAAGATTTTTGGCTCACCTGTTTACATTCATGTGACGAAGGATGCCAGGAAGAAGCCGGAGCCGGCCGTAGAGGTTGGGATATTTTTGGGGTACACAGAAACACCCCACAATTATCATGTGTATTTTCCAGACAGTCGGATGACTGTTGTGCGACGGAATATCAAATTTCATGAGGAGAAAGCCATGAAGTTGTCGCTTGAGAGGGAGCTACACTTGCATGCAGAGGAGGAGCTACTTGTTCCTAAATACGAGCCTCAGGATGTGGATCAGCCACAAGAGGAGGTTCATGGAGTGGAAGAAACCACTCATGCATCGCCAAACATTAGAGGGCGGAAGCGCACTGCAGAAGCTGAGCGACTGAATCTTGATGCAGTGTAGAATGTAGGAGTTCCTACATCACAGCGCAGACAGAGACAAACACCCGACCGATTTACTGGATACATTGCTCTGATGAGCAAGTGTATCGTGATGGAGCCATCCTCTTTCGAGGAAGCTGTGGAGGATCCCGCATGGGTAGATGCCATGGTGGAAGAGTATGATTCGATTATCATAAACAGTGCATGGGAGATTGTCCCAAGGCCGGAAGGGAAATCAGTGGTAGGTTCGAGATGGATCTACAAAGTGAAGCAAGATGCTGATGGGAGCGTTGAGAAGTATAAGGAAATATTTGTTGCCTGGGGCTTCTCACAGATCGAGGGGATCGACTATGAATAAACCTTTGCACCTATCGCAAGGTATTCTTCCATACGAACCATCCTTGCTCTCTCAGCGCAGATGGGTTGGCACATTCATCATATGGATTTGAAGACTGCGTTCCTTAATGGAATCATTAAGGAGGAGGTGTACATTGAGGATCCTGAAGGATTCGAAATCTTCAGTAGTGATTCGCATGTGTTCAGGCTCAAAAGAGCGCTGTATGGGTTGAAACAAGCACCTCGTGCTTGGTACACATGGATAGATAGTTATTTCACCGGACTTGGTTTCGCCAAGAGTGAGGCGGATCCAAACCTATACCATATTGTGGTGGAGGGTAAGCTTTTGATCATTGTGCTTTATGTAGATGATTTAATACTAACGGGTGATGAACTGTTGATACACTCATGCAAGGAAGATCTTGCAAAGGAGTTCGAGATGAAGGACTTGAGCCTCCTTCATTATTTCCTGGGATTGGTAATTTGGTAGTGGAAAGGTGAACTGGTTGTGTCTCAAGGCAAGTACGCCCGGGAGATACTGGAGAAGTTTCACATGCAAGGCTGCAAGCCTATCGACACTCCTCTTTCTAGTGGTTGGAGGAAGGAGGATGCTACATCGGCAGAGGTAGTGGATACCACTGTTTATCAACAGTTGGTTGGTTCACTCATGTATTTAGTCAATACACGACCGGACATATGCTATGCTGTGAACCAACTTTCACAAGCGATGGTGAAGACTACCAAGCTCTTTTAGAAGGCAGGCAAGCATGTCCTAAGGTATCTCAGGGGCACATCTGGGTTTGGATTGTGATACAGACAGTCGGATGAGGTGAAGCTGCATGGCTTCACGGATGCAGATTGGGCAGGAAGCCCAACGGATAGAAAGAGCACATCTGGAGGGATTTTCAGTATCGGATCTACAACAGTTTCTTGGTACAGCAAGAAACAAATATCCGTGGCACTCAGTTCAGCGGAGGCCGAGTACATGGCAGCAAGTTTGGCTGCATGCGAGGCTATATGGATGAGGAAGATCATGGTTGGTTTGTTTGGTTCTCATTTAGATCCTACGGTGATATATTGCGATAATCAGAGTTGCATTAAACTCTCATTTAATCCAGTATTTCATGATAGATCTAAACATATTGACATCTGGTACCATCATATCAGAGATTTTGTGCAGCGGAAGATCATGTTGCTTTCTTACATTCCTACGGAGGATCAGGATGCAGATATTCTGACGAAGGCGCTCACCAAGAGCAACGAATAACACATAGAGATAGGATCGGTGGCAGATAATCCCTATCTGTTGAGAGGAGGTTGAGATTCAACAAAGATGATGAGCTTAGTGAAAAGAGTCGCCTTCACTAAGTGGGCCTGCAGGCTATTTTTGGCGCAAAGTCTATTTTTAGACTATGTCTATTTTTAGACATGTCAATCATATTCTATGAGTTGCAGGATGCTATTTGTGGATGGTTGGTCAAATTGGAAAAACAAATGGACTTCTATTTTTAGACATATTAGGCGAAGTCTATTTTTAGACTACCAATCTAAAAATAGATATGTCGAATATTATTAGCTCTTAATAATATTTAGACTCTAAACATTATCTTATTCTCTTATAGCACTTCAGTTAAGTGCACAGATGTGGCACATCAGCTGACAGAAGGAATTACGCTATTCTTGAGGGTTTACTGGAGCTAATGCATGGAGGACTTTCGTTAGAACTCATGTGACAGAGTTTGGTGGAGTTGGAGAAGTAGTTGGTGGAGTTGTATCTAGTCTAACTGATTGATACACTAGTAAGAGTGGAGTGAATTAATTAGTTAATTAATTCACAAATAATAACTCATTAATCAACTGAAGAATACATCGATTAACTACAATGCATGGCAGTTTCAATGGAGACCAGTGGAGAGATAGGTGAAAGAGCAAGTGTGACTATCAGTTGTGACTATAGTGATGCATTGATTGCATCCAACACTCATTGGAGATGCCAATGAGGATTGCGTGAGCAAGGCTAGAGAAATTCAAACTCATTCAGAGCCATTATTCAGCAGGGATTGCGCAGTAGAGGCAGGCTAGCAGGTGGCAAAGATCGGTGCATGGATTTGCAAGATTGGGCCTGATTAGTGTGTAGCGATTATATTGTACTGAGAGCTTGATATGATCAGCTTTGTATGAGGATTGTTACATGATCTCTATGACATATATTATATACATATAGTTGGGGTTTTCAGCTTCAGGCTTTCCCGTTAAAAAACTGTGTTAATGTGTGTGAATTTTTATTGTTTCATGTGTGCATTGCAATCTTGATTTAATTTCCGCAGATGATCAATGGTGGAATAGATTCTATATTTTGCATGAAGTTAAAACAGTGTGAGATCAGGAGAATCTTGGACATATAACACATAAGTTATATAATTTATACATCGTATTAGAGCAGTTGATCATTGGAGGAGATTGCAATTATTGAAGCGGTTGAGTTTTGTGCTGGTGGAATTCGAATTTGCTGCGGTGTTTTCTTGGTGTCGAAGTTGAGCATTCATTGAAATGTCTTTCAAAGGATTTCGATTGGAATATGCCTTTGATGGGAGCTCGAATTACATAGCATGGAAGGACATGATGGAGGCGGTGCTGGATGATAATGGGTTGAAGGATTTCATCGATAGCGATGTTCCTAAGCCGAGATCTAGCGACGCAGCCGCACTTGACGCATGGCAAAAGAAGGTAGCAAAGTGTCGAAGGATTCTGTTGGAAGGTGTGAAGGACCACATTGTGTCCAGCCTTCATGGGAAAGCCACTCCATTCTTAATGTGGAAGGATTTTACAGGCTTGTTCCAAAGCAGAAGTGACCAGAGGAATTTGGTGCTTAAAGACAAACTCATAAAAATAAAAATGGAGAAAGGCGACAGTATACCCAAGTACCTCACGAATTTTGTCCAGTGCAGGGATGAGATGGGAAGTGTGGGGGTTACTATTGATGAAGAAGACTTGGTGAGCTTGGCTCTCCTTGGGCTTCCGAATATTTGGCATAGCTACGAAGACTTTGTCAATGGACGGGAGAAACTGCCAAGATGGGAGCGACTTTGGTCGGATCTTGTGTAGGAGGAGATAAGGCGGGGTACCAGGGATGGATCTTCATCAAAGAATGAAGATGAAGAAAATTACGCTTTGGTTGCCAAAGCTCGAAAAGGAAAAGGGAAGAAATCTTCCAAATCCGAATCTTGAGGCTCATCTTTAGGAACAGATGTGGCACAACAGCTGACAGAAGGAATTACACTATTCCTGAGGGTTTACTGGAGCTAATGCATGGAGGACTTCAGTTAGAACTCATGTGACAGGGTTTGGTGGAGTTGGAGAAGTAGTTGGTGGAGTTGTATTTAGTTTAACTGAGTTAGACTTAGTTGAGCTAGTTGTATCTAGTCTAACTGATTGATAGACTAGTAAGAGTGGAGTGAATTAATTAGTTAATTAATTCACAAATAATAACACATTATTCTACTGAAGAATACATCAGTTAACTACAATGCATGGTAGCTTTCAGTGGAGACCAGTGGAGAGATAGGTGAAAGAGAAAGTGTGACTATCAGTTGTGACTATAGTGATGCATTGATTGCATCCAACACTCAGTGGAGATGCCAATGAGGATTGCGTGAGCAAGGCTGGAGAAATTCAAACTCATTCAGAGCCATTCTTCAGTAGCGATTGCGCAATAGAGGCAAAGGTGTGGCAAGACGAAGTGCATGGATTTGCAAGATCGGGCCTGATTAGTGTGTAGCGATTGTATTGTACTAAGAGCTTGATATGATTAGCTTTGTATGAGGATTGTTACATGATCTCCATGACATATATTATATACATATAGTTGGGGTTTTCATCTTTAGGCTTTTCCGTTAAACAACTCTGTTCATATGTGTGAATTTTTATTGTTTCATGTGTGCATTGCAATCTTGATTTAATTTCCGCAAATGATCAATGGTGGAATAGATTCTGTATTTTGCATGAAGTTAAAATAGTGTGAGATTAGGAGAATCTTGGACATATAACACATAAGTTATATAATTTCTACAACAATATCATAGTCATCATTGAAGACTCACCAATTTGTGACATTATCAGGAATGGATGGTCTAAAAACTAATTCAATAGAAAATCTATTAGGACTAAATTCCTCAGATGGTATGAGTTTTGATGCAACATTCGCTAACATATGAGAACTAGAATTTTGTAGTCTTGGTACAAGAGATATATTAAATGCCAAAAAACGAGATGTAAGATCTTGTACTAATGATTGATAATGTCTAAGATGTCCAGAAAGGCAATGAATATTATTTCTCACCTGTTTAATGATGATTTTTTAGTCTCTAAATACCTTAAAATATTTAATATTGAGGCCAATTGCTTTATATAATCCTTGTATTAATGCCTCATATTCTACAATATTATTTGTACATTTGAATTCTAACCTGCAAGCTAACGTAGTATTTTCTCCTTCTGGGATGATTAAAACACAACCAGCTCCCTACACCGTCATTAGATTTGGAACCATGAAAGTAGAAAGTCCAAAAAAAAAGTTTTAACTATTGGTTTATTTACAAAAATTTTGCACTTGGAAGTATCTGTTGTGAAAATTTTTCAATCTGTGAAATGATAACATTGTCCAAAAAAGGAGACCTTTGTGAATTAAAATTCCATAAAAATGATTCAGATGAATAATTCCCAATAATATTATTATTGAATGCTATTGGCTCATTATCACCATCAAATTCAGTCACTGTATGTTTCAAGTGTTTTTCTCAGTCAACTCGAATTTGATTTGGCTTCCCATTGTAAGGAAGCCACATGTGAGACCAATGTGTAGAAAAATATCCATGGATATTTTTAGACCAGTCTCTACTGAGAATTAGACCGTAAAATTCAGGAATGTCAGCAACCAAAATATATATTATTTGACAAACTTTGGGATTTGATGAAAGTCTAATGTTGACATAATTAATTTCCCCTAAGACCTCTACTTTAGTTCTGTCAAGTTGTACTATGTGGATGGAATACTTTTGTGCAGTAATGTTCAGCTTGGCATAGACTATTATTGGCATTATATTGGTAGAGGCTCGTGAGTCAATCAAACAGTTATGAAGATTTTTATGGAAAATTTCATAAGTTAAGAGAAAGGGAGGTGTATGTGAATTAGATTTGTCACCTATCAGGATGAAATCAATAGGATCGTCTTTATTTGAAGAAGTTGGGGGTTTTCCCATGCCTTTAGCAGCCTAAGATACAACAACAACAGGTAAAGGTGATACAGGAACTGTATTCAGTTCTCTAAGTAACATTTTCTATTGTTGTTTTAGTTTACTAAGTTCGTGTAATTAAATGTTTGCCCTAGTCTTCTTCATATCTTCCACAATATTATACTACATAGTATCTGTGACTACTAGGGTATTTGATATAGAGGGAAGATTTGATGAATTTGGATTTGGCTGTGAAGTTTTGGGAGAGGACTTTTTTTAGCTTGCTTTTTCCATATCAAGAGGAGTTTGAGTTTTCTGCTTTTGATTCAAATGAGTTGTATCAACATGCCCTTTGCTTCTAGTTCTAATGGGCAAAGCTTCTTGTTCTTCTTCACTTGGAAGAACAAAGTCCCATATTCCATTTAATTCAACTATTTCTTCATCTTCGGTTTCTTCGTCTTCAATTTCTTCTTTCTATTCTTCTAAGTCAGACTCAGCATTAGATATGGTATTTGGTGGATAAGAGTTAGAAGACTGATTTCTCTTAAAAGATCTAAATGGCCTTTTCACATTAGAAGATTCAACGACATGTTTTTTCATTTCAACCATTTCATTAGACATATTCTTTAACACTTTCTGCAGGCCTTCAAGATCAAAAGGATCTTTGTGGATTTTCTTTTTAGAATCGTATTTGAAAGACACTTTCTTATATTTTCTATCTTCTTGAGAGATTTTATTTTCAAGGGCAACTGTGCGTTTTTCCACAGATAAGGCTTCCTTCATGTTTTCTGCTAATGTAGCTAACTATGCTCTATCTACAAAAATAGCTATATTAGAGGGAAGAGAAGATATATACCACTCAATTTGAACATTAGCACTAGGAGCTGACACAGTAGGGATTTTATTGAGTAATTTATTGAATCTAGAATTGAAGTCTTTGATCTTTTCTCCTGTTTTAGCCTTGAGATTGGATAATTCATTGATGAGCGATGCAATGGTTCTATCATCTCCAAACTTAGCTAAGAATTGTTGTTCAAACATATCCCAACTAGTTATAGAGTGAGGGGGTAATGAAAAGTACTAGTATCGTGCATATCCTACAAGAGTATATGGGAATAATATAACCACATAATCTTCTTTAGTGAATTCATTTAAATTGATGGCTAACGTATAGTTGTGGAGATGTTCTTATGTTGGTAGACGATCATCAATATTAAATTTGGGTAACAATATTTCAGGATGTTTAGGAATAGGATGAAGAGGACCTAGCATTGCTACAACGCCTAGATTATTCCATGGTTGTATTCGCGGTGGTGGTTGTTGTCCTGCCATGATGATAGGCGTATAGATGGGTGAAGATATGAGTGGGATGTGAGTGTAAGAAGAGGTAGGTTGACTACCTGAACTAGAAGAACTAGCCCCAGTAGTTAGAATGAGAGTTGTTGAAACGTGTCGAGGGAATGAATGGATTTGAGATGGAGAATTGGATAATACCTCACTAATAGATGTTTGTGATTTGGATTTCTTGGGATTCTTTCATAAATAAGTGATGGGAAATTCCAAAGGAGGAATTCCAATTTTCTCACTTAGAGAACGAGTCAAGATTCGTCTAGGTTGTAAAACAGATGAAACATTTTCTCTAGATGGTTGAAAAATTATAGGTTTTTCAGTTGAAATAGAGATTTGTTCTAACTTCTCTATTAAAGTCAGAACTTCTGGTGATTCAAATTTATAATATGAAGAAATTAATCTCTGGGATCTACTAGGAGATTTTGGAGAAGATTGTTTAACTTCTGAACTTAAAATAGTAGTTCTGGATGGGGATCTAGAAGTTGGAGGGGATATAGAGGGAGAACAACTATTAGGATGGCTTCTTTATTTTTTATTGGTTTTCCTTGCCATTCACAATTGGCCCTCCTTCTAGCGCCAACATGTTGAAGCCCCATAATTCTGTTGCAACAACATGAGGGATAACCACCCAGTCTGAACCTTAAAAGCAGCTCCTTTTCCATTTGGTATAGTGGCTCCGACTAGGGATAATGGGACCAGTTTCCCAGCAAGAATTGATATGATGATGATGGGTTTGATGCAAGGTGAAATGGAAAATGACTTTAAACTAATAGAAATAATATATTTAAGCAACAAACACATGCATATATTTAATCTAATATTTAACTTAATCTATACCCGGGAATAATTTTAACTTATGCGATCTACAAAGATATCTTAAAGCAAAAGATAATAAAAATCGTTCAATTTCTAAAAGACATGAAACTGTTTAAAGATAATTATTTTGACTAAATAGTTAGGCAAAATAATTGTGAAACTATATCACATATATCGATTAATTATATACTCAACAAGGAATTACAGCTGAAACATCATGCAATAGTGCTTTAATGAAAAACTATAATCCAGATCTCATACACAATAAAATATAAAGAAATTTATTGCTAAATCATAAATAGAACTCAATCGTAAAGATAATAGTACTAGATATGAGAGGTTATATTCATGAAATCAACAACGTTGACCTTCTCTTCTTTTCAACCAAATACACTCTAAGAGTACTTAAATGCAAATTCAGTAGAGTATGCTTCGATATTCAAGAAAATCAAGATCTTGTTCCATGTATTTCATCAAAAGAATCACAAAAGTACATAATTGCAAGCTTTTGCAAAGTGTTTTTGATAAAATCCTGGACCCCTCTCTAAATGCATGAGAGAGGTTTAAATAATATTACATATGTATCAAAAATAGAATATTACATAAAAAGCTGAGGAAGTTTCAAACAACCTTCCTCAGAAAACTGAAAATAAAAGATAAAAACTAAAAGAATGATAATGACGTGCTTGATCAGGTTGAACGATCCTTCCTTTCCATTGAGATTTTCAGTTCACAGATATCCAACATTGGCTTCACTTGGGATGTTTGGCCGACTTTGGATCTTAGTTGTCCCGTGAATACAACATTGAAGAGAGGTGGCACCATCTTTTGAGTGGAATTCATTAGACAATGTAAAGCCATCTGCTGACTCTATGGTTTTACTATAAACTACCAATAAGATTCATGATCAAGCTTTGATAGCTTCTTAACTACTTCAATTTGATTTTTGGCGGTTTCCCTCCACTGTCCCTCTAATTGTTTGATATCTAGGAAAACTCCAGGCTTGCATTCTCTAATAAGATTAATATTATAAAGATTTTCATTCACAACTTCAATTATATTAGTTGCTATATCATCTGCTCTAGATGTTTCCCTTTCTGCTTGCTTCAATTGCATAACCAAATCTGTAAATAGAATATCTTTGTGGGATTCTTCAATCTTCAGCAAATCAACTTTTCTTCCTTCCTTAGATTCTCGCTAGGAGATAAAATCTGAGATCTTCTTATCAACTTCTTCATATTCCAATATGTGATCAACCATTTGTTGGACCAATGTATCACTTGTTTCACAATACGGTTTGATCATTGAGATTCTTTGACAGAAAATTTCTTGCTGTTTTGACAATTGAGTATTTAGCTCAAGTGTTTCTATGATGAATTCTTCTGTATGATGTTGATTCTTGAGTTTATCTACTTCATTTTGTATTCACTGAATCTGTGTATCCTTTTCTATGATGCTTGCTTGGTGTTGTAACTTCATTTGGTCAAAATCTTTTGTATCATCTGCAACTTTGTTTGCTTATTGACATTTTGTCTTTCCTGTTCAATTTGTTTCTCTAACAGCTAAATTCTTGCATCTTTATCTTTAAGAAGAAGACTAACCTCTGCTGCCTTATCAATTGTAGTTGTTGCATAAGCACCTGCAAATTATGACAGTCTTGTCAAATTTTATGATGGATCAATGGGGTTGTCTTTCCAGACAACCTCCATTGATTCATTCTTTGGAGTTGTTGCTGATAATCAAGTTTTCTTTTCTTTCTTTGTCTACTTACTGCTGCTTTGTGTGTTGGACTATAAAATATATCTAAAGGGGGTATCTTTTCAATTCTCAAAACAATTTGTGACATTGGGTAGGCCAAGATTATAAATCTGCTTCTGAATTTTTAACTTGTAAGGTTTGTTTAGGAGTTTGAAAATCAAAAGTTCCTTCCATTCCTGTTTCTATTTTGTGGTAGCTGGAGGTTTTCTTTGAATTGCTCCCATTCTTTATCCATGTCATCTGTTATGATTGTTTATGTCTGATCCTGTGTAGAATTAATGTTGAATTGTTCTTCAGCTAAGGTTTCTTTGGTTGTTTCTCCATTATTTCTCTCTGTATTCTTCTAAAAACTTTCGTTAGGGTATTCTTCTTGATTTTGAGATTGATGCTCAGAAAGTTCTAAACCTTGACTTGATTTCTCTAGTGATTCTTGATCAGAATTGTGATCAAAATTTTCTTCTAAACTTATACTGGGAGTAGGCTCACTTGTTTCCTCAATTTGCAATAGGTCTTACAAAACCCTTGTCAATCTTTTGTTTCTGTAAATATGAAAACGATCGAGGTCGGTTGGATTTAATTTGATTGACGCAAAATGCAAGACTTGTGAGAAAGTCTCGGCCTTTTCAAATAGGTCATCAAATTCATCTTTCTCATGCATGAACTGTCTAATTTTAACCAAAGCAGTAAATTCTTAAGCGACTTGGTTGGGATGATATTGTCTCCTTGGCATCGTAGCCAGATTCAAGCATGTAATATTCTGCACCTCTTTAACTGTGTGTCCAAAATCAAACAAGGCAAAAGAATCACATTGAACCGAAAAAGTTGGCCAGATAGATTTCTTTAATTCTTTTAGGGTTTTGGTAAGACCTTCCCCTACTATTTGGTATGCAATTTCTCTCACTAATTACCTATCTGGAACATACTAAGGAAGAACATGGGGAGCAACAATACTCCCAAAAACTATGATATAAGTAAAATTTTCTTCACCAAACCATCCTGCCACTGACAAAATATCTATCTTTGCTTCTTCTGAAAACCTGGGGGCTTTTGTATCAAAAATAGTCTGATAGATGGGCAACATAATACTTTGACAAATCTTATAAAAATGGGGACGAAATTGAGATTCCCATAAAATATTATGATACACATGGATAGGACTAGGGTCTTTGTGAGTCCAATTCCAACCCATATTAGGAATTTTGTATAGAAACAACTGACATTCATTACATAAGCACTCATAAAAAATTGAGGGATGACTTGAGTAGAGACAACTCTATATTATCTATATTGTTTGATAGCCATAGCTAAATTGTCCGATAAAATGTTACCCCAATTCATAATTGTGGAGTTGACATCCGCATCAATTAATGGAATCCATTCCATAGAAAACTTGCTACTATTAGCTTTCCCAAAAATCCCTCACATCATAACAACTACATAACTATGTGGAGTTGATAGAGGTGCAATTAGGTACATACCAATTTTCTCCCGTTTGAATTTGTTGGAGCCGGACCTCCAAGTCTACATTGTATCTATAGGGTCTTCATTATATTTTGTGAACTACTCAATGAAAGCTCTATCATAGGACTTTTGAGGTTCTGGTAGATGATACATTCTGCACAAATTATCTGCGGGAAATGACCCCATGACCTCTTGTCTTGAATTCTTGAATGTCCTGTCCGAGATATTTACATTGTCGATAATCCACTTCACCATATATTTATATGGCAGGATTTTAGGTCTTGCAACAATTATGTGTAAGAAAGAACATGCTGCTTGAAAATAGGAAGCTTGAGACGAGACTTTAGCGTCAACAGTTGCTCTGATTACCAACACCTTTGGATTTTCGTCCTCTAATAGATTATACATGGCTTCCCATGATGTAGCTCCAACGTCTTTGTTTCGTGTAGTATCACTAAAGAGGGGTAGCATGTCTGAATCCTCGGATGCAGAAGGCTCTGTTGTCTTTTTTCCTTTCTTCGTCATCTCTGAGCGTTATTCTATTAGATTGAACAATAGAGAAATCAAAATGTACGTAAAGCAGAGATAAAGGAGAGGTTTAATTAAAACAATAAATTTGATAAGGATGGGACTTTTATTGCAAGCACGAGTAAACAAATACAAATATCCTCGAGCCTTTAAAAGAGTAAATGCAGTTGATTTCTATTAATTACACATTATGGCCTTCGTGTGATTCTTTTAGGGTCTTGTCAAAACATCGCATCACAAACCTGAATGATATTTCGAAATGATAAGCTTTAAGTATAATGCCGATTTTGCGATTGCGATATATCGCAATATCACAAAATCGAAATATCGCAAAATCGTAAATTTGTAATGGTAATATTTCACAACATCACAATATCGCGTTATCGCAACATCGCAGGATCACAAGATTCACCATATCACAATATCACAAGATTGCAAGATTTGCCATGTCGTAGTATCGCAAGATCGCAAGATTAGAGTTATGGTATTTCGAAAGTTATTTCCGTCTTTTTGATTTGTGACGCGCGATGTATTCTTTGAGTGGCTTTTTCCTTATACAAAGTATACTTTAAGTGTTTCATGAATTTTTAGAAATATTTGTAAACCTTTATAAAGAGCGCAACATAACACTTAATCTTAAAAAGGGGTTTATTGATCACTTAACTGCGGATTCCGACTAATAATTATTTGTGTTACCTTTAGCTTCTGCGATCTGCGATAAAGCGAAAAGCACTTACTCTTAAGTGGCTTAGCTTAACGTTTTAAAGGAAAAACTCTTTCTTGCTAGATTTTTTCTTAAAAAATTTAAAAGGGTCCCCATTAATTATTACAATATTAATTATTATAAAAAAGAAATGGGGGGGTTGTTGAATAGTACAACAGAAACTTGCACTAATTGGATGCACCAAGATAAGCTTGGAATTAAACTTGGTAAGGAAAGGCAAAATTGGGGTTATCACAAATGATCCCATTCGATCTACAACCATCATGCATGACAGACAAGGTTGACAAAGAGGGGTTGACTAGCATGGATGTTTAGACTATATGCAAACCAAAGGAGCTGAATGTAACAAAATTGGGAGTTGCGACCTATACTGTACTGGTATCCAGGATGGGAGAATGATAAGCACATGTCCCTGGGAAAAATAGAATGCACCCCCAAATTTTTCAGGGGATGGTGGGTTTGGGATGATAATTACACACACACACACACACACAGATTTCTATTCATTTCAAGCTTGCAACCATAACACACTATACTATAGTATTATGTGCAACCCTTATACTTTCCAATTCTCAAAAATCTTGAGAATTTTAAAAGAGGCTTGAGTGACATTCTATAATTGGCTATTAGACATGAGCAAAATGTAATTTAGCTTTAGGAAACTTAAGTATAACTTTTTTTTCAATTGGTAATAAGGTCCATGAAGGATCTATCAAACAAAAGATTGGCTCTACAACAACTTTTCTTCCTCATATATATAGTTAACGACAATTATGTTAAACATAAAGGGCATTCCCTTATGAAAAAGTTCTGCAAACTTTTATAGGTGAAATCCCTATAAATTACTTTGGTTTAGTAAATAGATTAGATTCATATTTCAGGTTAAGGTGATTGAATAACGATTTATTCAAACATTTAGAACCCAATCCAAGTCACTACTACCTGATTCTTTGACAATACTAGAGGTTGGGAAGGTGGAATCACTAGACTTGAATGACTCTTGGAAACCCATGTGGAATATGTAAAAGCTAAGATGACAATGAGAACAAACAAGAGCAATAACCATAAGAATCAACCATTTGAAATGCCACATTTCCTGTTTTTTTACATGGAGGCTTTGCTTATTGTAATTTTTCCTTTGAAAATACAATATTCAAATCACGAGAAACCCAAATTAAAATCTATCATAAAAAAACCCATGTTTTGAGTTGCAACTTGTACAACAAATTTAGATCAAGTGCAATAAAAAGTAATGGATGGGAAAATGATCATATTGTCCAAGCATCAATGTCCATGATTATAAAATTTGGAGATATATGCTTGGATTATCCCCGAAATCTACCCAAAAAATTGCTAAAATTTACCTGGAACGCCTTGGGGGTGGTCAAGAAGTCCTCAAGTCCCTCATGAAGTTCCTAATAGATTGGGGATGTTCCCTAAGGTTCCGCAAGTCCTCATAATGCGAGAACAATGGTATGTGAGTTTTTTTGGGGGACATGTCTTTGTGCAACATAGGTTGCAATGAATGACAAAGGTACCTTTGAGCAGAAGCCTTCATGGAGTACAATCATGGGTTACACTCATTGGGTGACATTCACTAGGTACACTTGGACACACTTAGGTGCACTTGGATAGATTTGAGCATGCTATTCACTGCACTTATTAGATATAGATAATTGATGGACAAGCCATCAAATGAACCAACATTAATAGATGACATTTGGGTTCATCTTGGAGTTATGGGGCTCGTATGTGTAAGGCAAGTCTCACATATAAGGAGGATACCTCAAAAGTGTTGAGGCAAGAAGTGATTGGTCATTTACAAGGAGCGTCAAGGAGCTTTGCGACTTGTCCTAAGTTCAAGGTTAGGCATAGTGGGGCGAATTGTATTGGTTATATGAGAAGAAGAAGAAGAAGACAAGTCTTGTAAGAGGCAAGCCCGTGGTTGCTTCTAGGGTTTGATTGTGCAAGTTTGTTGAGGAATGGGTAAAAGGCAATATTACCTTAGATTCATTGAACATTTATAATAAAGTTGTAGCAAGAAAGATGTAACTTCGTTGTTGTATATTTGTAACATTCGTCATATAATAAAGTTAAAGCACTTGCAATGGGTGTCACCTATACATAGGTTGTGACCTTTTTATGATTGGTGGATGTTATTATTCTTTCTGTTAGATATGTATTGAAATATTGTTAAGCTGATTTGAAAGTTGTGATTGATTGTGTCTTTATTATTGAATGCATTTAATTGAGTAAAATTTAGTTGCATTTAACAAATTGTAACTAAAAGAAAAATTATGAATGAACTTTAAATCAGAAATATTCATAATTTGATTATAATAGGCGTAGGATCACGAAATCCGTATAACAAAAACAAGAGACATTCATAATTTTATAGTAAGCACAAAATGACCCAGCTCGGTTACGAAAGCAAGAGTGTGCCACACAACCTCAAATATACTAAAATAGACCTGGAAACTCAACTTTACACAGAAATATTTAGAAAAAAGTTCCCTAGCAAACCATAAGGAGCTAGCATTCCGTGGAGAGCAAAGGTTCTTATTGCTCAATTAAGAACTAACTCACATCAACTTCGGTGTGATACGGGATGTTGGAAGAGACCTAAAGAAGCTTGGGAAGAAAGGGTATGTACTTTTTGCACTTCTAGGGCAGTGGAATCAGAAAAACATTTCATTTTGGAATGTGACGCTTTCAGAGACATCAGGGACGGTTACCGCAGTATGTTAGCATCAATTTCGTGGCTTTGTCTTTTTAGTGATGGAACTATTAGAAGGTTGGGTCAGCTCATCATCAATTTGAATAAGAAAATGATTGAATTACAAAAAGCAAAAAACAAAGAAGCTGGTGGTCCCATAGACTATTTTTAGTCTCGTGAACATTAAAATATCATTCATTCATTCATTCATATATCATGTAGCCATAAATCATAAGAATAAAAACTTTGAGATACCACATGCATGGAAAATAACCCATATAAACCCATCTTAAAATGCTATCAGGGTTAATACCCATATTCAAAACATGAATCATAAACCCAAAACCAAAACTACCTTCGTGGCATCCTAAACAAACTTCAAACCTGTTTCAACAACCGATCAACTCAAAGCTGCTTCTCATCCCCTGCCCCGGGTAGAGTGAGACCCACGAGTTCGGTTGATCGGAATTCTGGAATGTTGTCGAGAGGAGATTATTTCTGGGTCGTAAAGAGCCCACCGAAGGGAAACACCTTCGTCCTAATATCAAAGCAACCTAAACTGCAGCGTAGGCAACTATGGTGGCGAGGAGGAGGCTTCTCAGTTTGGCTGCAACTTTCACTCAAGATGCCCTATTCTCTTTATGTTCTCCTTGTCATGCCTTCGATGCCCTTCTGCACCAAAGTTCCGGGTCTCAGTGCTTATCTAATTTGACCCTTTCTAGCTGCTCATATGTTTTTTACAAAAAAAATTGCATGCCCAACTTCCCCAGTGGCCTTCTTCATCACTCAACCAACTTTGGGAGATTTTCCTCCTCGGCAAACGCTCAAGGTGCCGTCGTTAAATGCTGGGCATGTGGCACAGAGGCAGCTGCTGGGCCATTTCTGGCGTGTCCATCATGCAAGAGTGTTCAACCTCTGGATTCTTCAGTGAACTATTTTCAGATATTCAATCTGTAAATCTCTGGACGCTGAAACTCACATGAAATGAATATGACAATTTGTTTTTATGAGGAACCCCACGCACACAGATATATAAATATTTGTTAATATATTACTAATCCCACTGGATAAGTTTTCTATTTAGTCTGGCTAAAATTTTATTGCAAGCAGGAGTGAAATTGATTATGTGGGCATGCTTCTCTGCAGGCAGCCAGGGTATGATGTGCACACAAACGATCTGGAAAGAAAGTACAAAGATTGGCAAAAGAAATTGCATCCTGATTTATTTCAGTGCAACTCCGAGGTCAGTTCTATTGTTCCTTTTGCATATTCCTATTGTTGTAATACATTGGTGGCTTGCAATTTTATGTGACTTTTGCACTAATCTCGAGTTTTCATTTTGGAAGTTTGAGTAAAATTTCTTTCATTTTCTCATCTATTTGGGGACCAGCAAGAGAAGGAGTATTCGGCTCATCAGTCTGCTCAAGTGATAAAAGCTTATAATGTCCTTCTTAAGCCTCTATCCAGAGCACGGTATCTGGTACACACGTTTCCCTCTCCCATGTCTTTGTTCGCTTGAATTTCAAATTTGATTTGATTTTTATTATTTTCTCACTGTTTAGACTTCCTTTCAAAATTGCACTACTTCCCACAGGGTTTTAGTTCAGTAGTGAAGGCAGTCCCTTTTCTAGTTGCCCACTGGATTCCAATCTCCCGAGAGCATATGCCCAAGCGTGGCGGGCCGGTTTGCCTAGATAAGTAGGCCGATTTGTGGTTCACCCCTTATGGGCCGAGGGCTATTAGCCATGTGGAAGTGGGGCCATATGTAATATCTAGCTTGTTGAAGTGTCATGTACAAAGAAAAATATTGCACCACTGTGTACTCAGGCAAACCAAAATCGCTGATGCCCACTAAGCCAGATCTAGTTTTTTCACCCGTGCCATATGTGTGCGTGGGCATGTTTGTGCACATATCTTTCTCTAAGCTAAGTATCATATATGAGAGTTGACAAATCGAGACTTGTCTAACATTTATAGGTTACAAATACCAATTATTATTATTTTTTTTTCTAAACTGTTTCAAACTTTGAGAAAAGCATTTCACTTACTGTGTTGACATTTTCTTTAATCCAAAAGTGTGATCTACTTGATAAGGCGTTACAGTGCTTCTTTGTTAGATATATTTGTAAAAACTAGAATGGCAAGTTACTGAAAGTTTGTCATATATTTTGGAGCCCAAAAGCTGTCAGGTTAAATGATATAAATCATAGTTTACCCAGTGCATTCAGTTTGAGACTGTAAACAGTCAGTTGTACAGACATTTGTGCCATAGTAGTCCACTTTTCAAACATAAAATATTCTGCATATTCTATTATTGCAACAATCCTTAAACAGATTCACAAGGTATATAGACATTCAGAAAGACCAAGAGACTAGTTTGAATTCAATTGATACTTATTTTTTATTACAATTAGTTTGTTAGTTGATGCTACCAACCTCATTTTGATTGCAACCAAAACTCATCTCAATTGCAACCTGTCTGCTAGACGGAATAGATGATCTTTAGATATTTTGCTACAACCGAATGATTTCTATGCATTCTATGAAACACATAAACTGTTAAATACTATTCCCAAACAAAGTATCGTTTTTAGATTAACTGGGTCATCTCTTATGCAATACTCTGAAATGCATAAACTGTATACCTCTATCAAACAAAATTGTGCTTTCAGATTACAAACTTTTGCAGAAGTCATTCTTTGTGACACCATCTTCAAGAATATCTGCAATGCTTATAGCGGTGGCAGGTGAGGGGAGAAGGTTGTCTTCGGCCCCGAAGGACAAATTGAATTAGGCTACTAGGAAAAGCCTCTAATCCTTCAAGGCCTTATTCTGGCTGCTTCTTCTCCAATCAGGTCCCTCATTGTAATAGGAGACTCCGATAACACCATATGTCATCTTGTGTTGAGAATTTTTTCTTCAGACTCTTAGCTGTGACATCTCCACACAAGAATCATGGAAAATCTATCCAATCACACAAGTAAATCATGTTCTAAGAGACCTCAACACTATAGCTGATAGGCTGGCCAACCAAGCCTTATCACTAGCACCTGAAACCATGCATATTAAAGGAACAATGAGGGAGGCAATGATACCATAATTCAATGGATATGTCTACTCAATTAAAATGCATGGAAGTATTGCTTTCTGCATGCCCGGAACGTGGCAATCACACGCTGTCTCGTGACGACAGTGATAGAGTTAAGTTGAACTGCCATATTGTGATAAGTAAGTAAGAGGCAAATGTTTCCAAGTCTTGGGAATCCATGGGAGGTACCAAACAATCATGTCTGCAATTGGAATACCTTAATAGGTGAAGAGAGGAGTTTCCTTGAGTGAATGGCATGGTATAGCCAGGTCTGGCCCATCCCTGGAATTAGTCACCCCATGCAAGCTGGTAGTGGGAAATCTTCAGCACAAAGCGGGACTACAGAGGAAAGGTCGTGGAGGATTAGAGCAGTTAAGTTTTATATTACCCCCTCTCCTTGCTTATCAATCAGTTGGGAATTCAAGGAACTCAGGGAGGTAACTCGCTCAGGGGACCTCTTTGTTATATTTTGCTGGATTTGGTTCCAAAACACTCTAAGGCAAGCAGGGTCATCAAAGTAATTGGCACACTCATTAACAGGAATGTCAGAGGTAATTTGGACAGGGGCTGGAAGCTCATAAACTCTGTACATATTCTGGGAGGCATGGAAGACAAAAAAGGCAAGAAATGCAGTGCAGGAAAGAAAGAATGGGTGGTAGATGATGATATTAGAATGGAGATAATGGTGTTAAGTAGGAAGCTTGATTATTTGTCGGCTTAGGTGGATGTGCTAACTAATATTCTCTCCACTCACTGCCAGCAGATTCAAGATGTGAGTATGGAAATCCAGCATCGCCAGCTCCAAATGAAAAATGCACAGGCTATGCAATAGGGAGAAGCACGGGGAAGAGATCATCAGGTGTCTTCAGTAAATTTAGTCCAAGCTGCTTCAATTGGATTGCATGACAGACCTCAACCAGGTAGCCTTAATAGATAATTTGATTACCATAGATGATTAAGAATACACCTTGGTTTAAATTTTGTTGAATGCCTGTCAATTGCTATCACATATACAACTATTCCATACTTTGTATCCTTATGACTTTTTTTGGAGCCTTGCAGTAGGATAGAGACAACCAACATGATCGAACTGGTTTAGTTACAAAATATTATGCTACATTTTGCTACAGAAAGCTATGGATGTACCTTCGCTGTGGTTCAGCACCATTTTGCCAATTCAAACTACCTTGTTATTTGAAAAAAAAAGAATATCTGCAATACTTATATTTATATCAATGATTCAAACCTAGATATTTAGGTTCATCATCAAGACAGAAGTCCAAACGTTTCAAACCAGGATATCTTAGTTTTGAACCATGACTTCCTGTCCTAATGATGAACCAAGGTATAGTGGTTCAAGACGTTGACTTAAATAGGAGCATTATGGATATTCTGGAAGATGGTGTTGAGAAAATAGTCTTGGTTTAATCATTACTAGTATGATGTTGATAATATTTGTCAGTCATTGTTCAAAATGTCCTTGGGATTTTAGCAACCTTTATTTCTTCCTTGGTTCATATCCTTGATGTTTAGTGACTGGATTAGGATCAAAGTTATGGGAATTGACCCTAGGCATACCCGCATTCATACTGTAATCACATTGAAACCACAGAATTGTTGATCCTGATTGGATTCTAGAGAACTTCCCATCTTTTAATCTGATTCCTTTTTGGTTTGTATGAGTGCGGATTGGATTAGCATAATTGCCTAGGGTTTTAGTGGAATTGTATCTTGTTGAATGAAATGATTCCCTAAGGTCAAGAATTATTTTCATCTATAGGAACAATTCCATGCATGACTTAAAAATCAAAACAATATGGTTTAAGCATGGAATGGGCCAACACAGGGTTTACCTAAAGGCTAAAACCTAAACCTAAACACCTTCATTTCACTTACCTATTAACATTACTTTTGTTTTAATGTCACCTGCACTTAACAATAGCAATTACTCTTACTAGCACATTGATTCCTTTTACCAACACAACGATTTCACATCCCATTACCGTTACCAAGATTTGCATTTGCTACGATGATTTCACTTACCATAGTTTGAACAACGAAGAGAGTACAACCTATTTTTACATAGTTTAGACACAGGTCCTAATATTGATATGACATGGTACTCTGTGACCATTTTGTACTAGCCTTTTTTAATTAACAATATTTACCTTCATAATAGGTGTATATGTGTACATGCCTATGCATGTCATATATTAATTTTGTATCTATGCACACATATAAACATATTTGGCATCGCTAGCACATGGGTGTATGCTTGTGCATTTAGATGTTATATGTGCTTCTATCTAATTGATATGTATGTGTCCATGTTAATTTGTGTGTGTGTGAAAGAGAGGGAGAGGGAGAGAGATAAAGGGGGGGTTGCGTTTGTTTGTGTGTATATGTGTGACTGTGGACACGTATGTAGAACTATGTATATTTGTTTGAGTATTAGAGCCCTTGATTTTGAGTGTGCGCCTAATGGTCTATAACCTAAGGAGGCTGTAGTAGGTGTGTCCTTATTTTTCTTAATAGGACATCTAAAAATTCATATTGATTTCAAATCAGAAAATTATGTGTATGATGTAAGATGTTACTAGTTTGAACTTTGGTAGTTAGTAATTCACCATTGATGAATCTCAATCTTGAATATGAAAATGAAATTTAAATAGTGCACATGCTTTAATTCATATGCTATTTAGTTTTTTTAAATATAAAATTTACATTTAAAAAGCATGTTCTTAAAAAATTAGGGTTAGGTTTCTAATTTCTTGATTCTTAATTTCGGGATTGGAGTGCACCCTGTTGCCACACAATCTAGTAGGGGTCCTAGGAGGGGTATCGAAGGGACAACTATTAGACCAAATGACAATAATGGGACAAAGACCCACTTTCACCTCAGTCAGTGCCTCCTGCTCTTTACGAACTTTCATCGATGGGCGGAGTCCCAGACTTTAGTAAGGGAAATCACTCAAATGATACGATCAATGTTAAGGTATGATGTGATTTCCAAGGCCCCCTAAAAGGAGAGGCTCAAAGAGGAGCTCAATGCTTCAAGAAGAATCTAATGGCTCACCAAGAAAGGCTTGAGAGGAGACCTAGACCTAGGGCTAATGATACTCAATAATGATAAGGATTCCTAAGGTCAAGGCTCCTAAGATAAATAAGACCTCTCAAGAAGCTTTGAATGATGCTTATATGCCTTTAAATAGACTTTCGCTATCCTTGAGAAGCGTAGAGTGGGACCACACGAGACCTAGGGTTTATGTATAGTCATGGGAGAAGACTCTCCAAAGTGCTCTCTAGGTCAAGGTGGGATAAGAGAAAGGGCTTGAATGGTTTATTTGATCGAATACTATATGTAAAACCCTCAAAAAAGCCAACACACCTAAATGTTCAAGATAAGCTTCCAAAATTAGAGCTAGGGATTTTGTTTTCTCATAAATGAACCGTGTGAATCTGGTGAAACCTTGAGGAACCCTAGGGGAGACACCATTGTAGTACTTTATCCAAGTGGAATTGAAAAATTCCTCCCCTATAAGAATTCACAGCAAGCCCTAGCAAGGTCGTCTAGGATGGAGGCCGAAAATTTCGAGTGGAGAAAAAGAGTAGGGAAGAAGGGGTGATCACCAAATTCGCTTCGATCAGTGCCTTATCCTTGGGCTATGGAGTCTATGTGATTCGAAATTTGGTCGAAATCGTGTTCAAGGAGGCTAGAAAATGATGCCCTAGCAAGCACTTTTTAAATTTACCCATCCAAGATTTATGGATTTTCATAGAAGAAAAACAAATTTTATTCCACTAAGAACATTCATCTACTTGTTATCAATGAGTAACATGTACAAATTTGCAATCTAACAATCCTTTACAATGATATTCAATAATTAGGGCACAAAAGAAAGAGCTAGTTACAAAATTTCCACACATTAGACATTTTTCATGCAAAAATATTCCACAAGATTATTACAATACAACAAGAGATATATCCAAATCTAATATCAAGAAGATGGCTCCAAGAGAGAACGAAATTTCAGCTCTAAAGATATTCAAATGCATCAAGAGATCTCTAATAGACAACCAAGAAAAAAGTGCAAAATTCTTTTCAAGAGAGAGAGCTAATCCAAGAAGCGATGATGATACAAATGAATGAGGGTTAATTCTATTTATATGAGCCTCCTCTAATTCGAATTAGCCTAAACATGCCCCTAATATTATTTTAATGTGCAAAAACAACATGTCTTTGGTGACAAGCCCACCAAATAGCTTCTAAAGTGAAAGATATGCCATCCAAGGCTAGTCGGAATGATAAAATAATGGTGCAAAGGGCCGTTGGAAGGCCTGAATGAGTCCTCAAAGTGCCATGATGAGGAAGAGGGCTCCATGAATGAGGATCAAGGTAGCCCTTGATTTCCAAGAAAAACATCATGTGGTACTCCCAAGTAGCTATGGGGCAGAAGCAGTGATCTCATGGGTTTCCAGTGGCTCAATAACAAGTTGATGCTTTATCAGTGGGGGCTATAAGATGACACATGCCATCCCATGTCTCTCTGAATGAGACAAAACCCCATCTGGGCCCTAGATTAGTTGCCAAATGTTAGATGCAAGTGTGTGGCCGGCTGAGTAACGTGGTCCAAGTGCATCATCATCTCTGTATGACCAGGGCACGAACAAGCAATGTGTGGTGTTGAAGAAGCCCATGGCCTGGTAATCAATGTTTGTTATGGTGGAGGCCCATGGCTCTGAACGCTCACCCTACAAGTGCCATTATGACCCTCTAGAAGGCATGGACCTCATATAGGGAGACCAAGTCCAAAATGGAGACCCACCAGCAAGCCTGTCTAAGATCTAAAACGTCTCCTCACCTTCTAGTACAACAATCCATTAGTGCAATTGATTAAATAAGCTTGCTAATCAGGGGAAAAAGTGGACACTTCATAGTGGCATGCCCGTCCAAATGTGCTTTAGAATGTACAAGTGTTTCCTTGCTCAGGAAGAGAGGTTAATAAAGGACCCTATTAGGTGGTCTCAACCTCTAAGGGAGTGACAAGTCCATGGTACATTCGTCAAATGGCAGGTGAAATAATGGTGGAACATAATGGGGCAACAGGGAACGCTCCAAACCACATGCCATGGTACAAGGGTAGCTATGATGAGGGAAGCCCACACATGGGTGTATGAATACAAGAGGGAGCAATCATAGTACATGAGTTACCCCGACCTTTGTTTTTCCACCCTTCTTCAGATACCTTTTTGCCTTTTATGGATTTTTCTTTCTTTTGACTGCTCGAGGCTCCAGGGAATGAGAGCATGATGCATATGATAAAGTAGTGAATACCCCCTTTAGGTTGGGCAGTTCATCGCCCACCAAGGGTTGGGACAATTATGGGTTCCTTAATGATGCAGGGGGGCACACATAGGGGCCCTAGGAACCAGTGTGATGGCCCTAATGATAAGGGGTAGAGTTCATATTTGGCTTTTGTCGACGTGCTAAATTTTTATGTCCAGGCTAACCTTTGCATTTTATGGTACATCTCTTGTTGTAAGTGGCCAAATTATGCTTTTAACTTTCTTTTTAGTTGCATAAACCTTCGGGGCATCGTTCCAAGCTCGAACCAAAGTGTGGACAAGGGGAGAGAGAGGCTAACACCTTGTGGACCCAATTGACAAATGTGGACCCGGATGGGAAAGGTCTAAAAAGGGGTTATAATGAGTGGAGGGGAGTGAGATATATGGTGTCAGGAAACGGGACCACGCAACCAAAATTATGGTTTCCCATGTAGTGCCACTCCTAAAGTTAGTAGCTAAGAGAGGAGATCCCATGGGATACAAGATTAACCCCTAGGTTGGGACAAGGGAACAAGTGTACAATCCAAGCCCATTCTTTCCGCTGAATCCATGTCCAAATGTGCCCAAGAAAAGCAAGTAGAAACACCCAATTTCGTAATGAAATGTCATACCTTCGAGGTTGGAAGGCCCACCTTCAAACATGTGATCATAATAGATGGGCGACGGAACACAGTGGCTGGCTTAGGTGGTGGAGAATGGTGGCACGTTGAGTTATTTGGTGGCTGCAAGCGGTTCCTGCCTGCCGGCTGAAGGCAAATCTAGGAGGAAATTTCTCCTATAGGGGTCACCCACTAGTGGTGGGTAACATCTGGCTCCAACTGGGACACGACCTCTCATTAGAGTGCACGAACCATGTACTTGAACGGGGAGGTCATGAGAACACCAGTAATCTCTTGGGATTGTAGAGTTGTTACCTGCACATCAAAGATTAAGCAAACGAGGCAATATGTTTTTACGACGTCCTTTGATTGCCCATGCTTTTGTTAGTCCGTAAAATCAACAGGAAATAAACTCTTTTTAAAATGCAAATCTAATCTAAGTGCACCTAATCTAGCATGATAACTTAATATGACGTTGAATTCTAATGCAAAAATCAATATGCAGTGCATCCTACTTTAACACGCATGGTTACAATATTGAAATGCTAAGTATAGTCATACAACCAATGCGAGCAACATATCATTAGATCAATGTTAAAGCACATTCCCTTATGAACCATTACGAGGCCTCAGGCAGGGGACCCAAATATCACTTCTCCCATTGCAAGATTTACTTGATGAATGGTAGGGGTGGGGGGCGGGAATATTTGAGGACCACACATCAAGGGTCATGGATGAGGAGGGAAAAGAGGAATCCAACTTGTGCAACCTTTCTTGCAACAAGAATATGGAGAACTAAACGATCAAGCTCATAAACTTTCGATGAATAGCAAGCTTGGGTATATCGTCCTCATGGCATAAAGAGATAGATTCTTCATACACATCCCCAATCACATTATCCTGATTATCAAGGAAGGAACAAGGTGGACTATGATCATCATATCTTGGGAAGAACCACAACACCCTTTCAGGGCATTGTGAAGGCTCCTCAATTTCATTGCTCCCAAGAGATTCATTAAGAGGGGTGTCAAACTCTTATTGGCTACTAATAACATCATGATAATTGGATCGAGGATCATCATCTTGAAACATATAAAATAGGCCTCTCCAATGATCCATTTATTGCCATGCAAATTTTCATAAGCTTTTAGATACAGAGTCACCAGGGTGACTTGAAATGCCTAGAGAGATGCTTGCTCACCCTACAAGCATTGACTTTAAAAATCAATGAAAAACTAGGGCTTCGTTCTTCCAATGGAGTTGCTAGAAATGATATAACAATGATGTCGTATAGGAACAAGGCACACATCTCGTGTCCTCAAGAACGTCACCAAAAATGTTGCCACACAATCTAGCAGGGGTCCTAGGACGGGTACTTAATGGACAACTACTAGACCGAATGACAACAATGGGACAAAGACCCACTATCACCTCAGTCAGTGTCCCCTGCTCTTTATGGACTTTCACCGAAGGGAGGAGTCCCGGTATGTGGGAAGATAGGATCAATGGCAAAGTATGATGTGATTTCCAAGGTCCATGCAAAGGAGAGGCTCAAATAGGGGCTTAATGCTTCAAGAAGAAGCTAATGGCTCTCCATGAAAGGCTTGAGAGGAGACCTAGACCTAGGGCTAATGATACTCAATAATGATAAGGATTCCTAAGGTCAAGGCTTCTAAGATAAATAAGACCTCTCAAGAAGCTTTGAATGATGCTTATATGCCTTTAAATAAACTTTCAGTATCCTTGAGAAGCCTAGAGTGGGACCACACGAGACCTAGGGTTTATGTATAATCATGGGAGAAGACTCTAAAGTGCTCTCTAGTTCAAGGTGGGATAAGAGAAAGGGCTTGAATGATTTGTTCGACTGAATACTATAGGCAAAACCCTCAAGCAAGGCAACACACCTAAACGTTCAAGATAAACTTCCAAAGTTAGAGCTAGGGCTTCCATTTTCTGATAAATGAACCATGGGAATCTCGTGAAACCTTGAGGAACCCTAGGGGAGACACTAGCGCAGTACTTCATCCATGTGGAATTCGAAAATTCCTCCCCTATAGGAATTCATAGCAAGCCCTAGCAAAGTCGTCTAAATTGGAGGCTGAAATTTTCGGGAGGAGAAAAAGAGAAGGGAAGAGGGGGGTGATCACCAAATTTTCTTTGATCAATACCTTATCCTTGGGCTACAGAGTCTATGTGATTCAAAATTTGGTTGAAATCATCTTCAAGTAGTTTAGAAAATGATGCCCTATTAAGCACTCTCTAGCATTTACCCATCCAAGATTTATGGATTTTCATGGAAGAAAAACAAATTTTATTTCACTAGGAACATTCATCTACTTTTTATCACTGAGTAACATGTTGAGATTTTGGGGTAGCATCGGATGTGCTCTAGCTCCAAAACTTTGTGGAGGGGCTGGAACACATGAGATCTCCAAGACCCAAAAAGCGTTTGGAGAAATTCCATCTGGTGTAAAAGTTATTTGAATAATTAAATTTTTTAATGAGGACCCTAAGTCTAACTTAGGGAAATTAAAAAACTTAAAGTGAATTAATTTACACATGTGATGAGAACATTCTAAGTGACGTGGATCAAGCTACGTCTAATCTTAGCCGTTGATTAGAGATTAGATCATTGCTGTTGATGTGTCAACGAGAAAAGTATAAAGGAAGGGCTTGGAGTCAGTTGGAGTTATATACTATACACACAAAATCTAAGAGATCGAATTCTTCTGACGGAGCAATGCTCGAACGAAGATTAGATCTGAGTGATTCAGAGAAGCAGTGAGGGGCAGATGCAGTGATTGGTTAGGAGGGCCAAGAGTACAATGCAGAGCAAGGGCAACAGAGACTCGATGGAGGCAGCGCAACCATCAGAGGGTGTGATGCAGTCCTTAGAGAGGGTGACGCAGGCCCACACAGGGCTCACGCAGGGGCAGCACAAAGCCTCCAAGGAAAGTCTGAAATTCACTGGAAGTTGGGGTTTCTAAGCTTGTAGGGCTGAAACCAGATCCGGGAGAAGCTGATCAACACAGAGCTAGGGTGACGTAGTCCCTCAGACAGGGTCATTCTGCCTTACGCAGTGGCAGCGTAGAGACTGCGTAGAGCTAGCTGGGGTTTTACTAGTTTCTCATCCGGATCAATTGGGACTTGCGAGAGTGAGGTATATCTCACATTTTTCTCTATAGCCGAGGTTTTCTCTGTTGAGTGAGCCAGTTTGTGGCACCCTAGATGTACTCAGAATACTGCTGCTTAATAATAATAATAAATCCTCATTTCTACTGCACCGGTTTTCCCGCATTGGGTTTTTTCGGGGACATCTGTTTGAAAAATCTGTGTCCTTTGTCATATGTGCGTGATGTTCAGTAAATGATCTGTATTTGTGTAGGCTGCTAGTTGTGTTTACTTCGAAGTTTTTCTGAATATTTCAGTTAAATAACTTGTGTATAATAAAACAAGTAGGAGAGGTAAATCAATATTTAGTAGTAGGATTTCTGTGTTAAGAAATTTTCAGATGGTATCAGAGCATTGTAGATCAAGCTAAACCATTAGCAAAGGGGCTGAAGATATTTGCTGCAGGAAGGGTAGCTGAAGCAACACAGATCCTGAAGAAGGCAGCGCAGCACCAGAGGGACAACATAGACCCCGTAAGGGTGACGCAGAGTCAGTCTACTCACGCAGCTCCAAAAAGTTGACGGAGTGCCAGTATGCTCACGCAGAGGCTGATGCAGCACCAAGAGAGGGACGTTGAGCCAGTTTGCTCACGCAGAGGCTGACGCAGCACCAGGAGGGTGACACAATCCAAGAGGGAGTGACGCTGTGCAGTTTGCCGGGGTTGGAAGTGCAGTTTCTGGTCTTCAAAAGTTGCTGGTGAGGCATAGGTTTTGTTGGTGCAGAACAATGCCTAGCAAAGGTGACAAAGTGAGGAGAAAAATCTCCCAACAAATTTGTGCCAAAGAAATCTGAGATTCGATCAGGAGGGTGATCGTAGAGGACTAATTCAGTAGATTTGGCAGAGGATTTCCAGGAGGGAAATCAGTTGTCAGAGGGAACAACTACTCTAGAGGGTTTCTATCACCAAGAAACCCATATACGGTCTTCTGTTGAGTGTAACAACAGTAGAAGGGAGAAGAGTACCCGCTTCGACAGTTTTTGAGCTAGATGGCCTCGTACAGACTGAGAGATTAGGATAGGTTGGACGGTGTGTCCAACTTTGCGATTTGGAAGGCCAGAATCATGACAGTCCTGGAGGAGTACGACATCAGAGACCACACGGAAAATGTCTTAGCTGTGCTGACCAATGCAGACGCTCTGAAGAAGTTCAACGAAAATCAGGCGCGGGCAAAGCGCTTGATCATGGATGGGGTGAAGGATCATGTGGTCCCACACATTACCGAGAAGAGGACGACATATGAGATGTGGACAACTTTGACCACACTATATCAAGGCAACTCTGTCCAACGGAAGATGCTTCTAGAGAACCAGATGAGGATGTTCCATATGCATAAGGCAGAAGAGATCGATCCATTCCTCTCCAGATTGCAAACGATTCGAGATCAGCTGATTGCCATGGGGGCAACTCCAGATGAAGGGCTCTTGGTGAGCACTGCCCTGAATGCAGTCACTGATGAGTGGGAGACCTTTGTCCAAATCAATTTGGGTAGAGCACAGCTCCCAAATTGGGGTGACATGTGGGCTATCCTTCGACAGGAGGAGATCCGAAGGGTGACCAAGAAGGAATTCAGCAACGAAGGTGTCAAGGTGAAAAAGGAGGAGGAAGAGGATGCCGCCCTAGCATCAAAGTGACAACGGCAGCAAGGGAAGACGAAGAAGGACCTATCCAAGGTCCAGTGCTTCAGATGTGGCGAACTTGGACACTTCGCCAACACTTGTCCTAAGAGGAAGGACAGACAATCTTCAGATTCCAAGGCAGCAATAGCTAGAGGGGACAGTGGTAGTGAGGATGACGTGGCAATGAGTGCTCATGTGCCTCGAGAGAAGAGGTGTGGCGATATTGATTTGTAGAGCAGCTACAGAGGGTGGAGGCAAGATCCTTGAGGTGCCCAAACTCTTGGATCACATACGAGCTATGGGAGCCTTAAGACAGTAGTAGGATGATTGGAGCAATAGGTGTAGAAGATCACGGAGAAGTAGAGGCATTGTTGGGACGCTGGAGAGTAGAGTAGCGCAGTGCAGAGGTAGGAACAACGTAGAAGCAACAACGCAGAGCAACAACAACACAAAGGCTCTAGAGAGACAACACAATGCAACAACCGAGGGTGCTTCAGTGATGAGATGCAACCTGACTGACTTGTCTGTCAGTGATTGGGTAGAGGTCCTCCAGTTGATTACTTCTCAGCAACCCAGTTGCAGTGCAGCAGTTGACAGCATGATGCAACAATTTGAGAGGGAGCTGCAGTACTGTAGTTTTTAACCTTGTACAAAAATTATCTGCAAACGAATCTTAAAACAGAAAATAAACAATAGCGAGAGCATAAAGCATAAAACAGATAAACACAGAGATTTTCCCCTGGATCCCAAATCGGGATGACCAGCTTGATTTTTCATTATATTCCTTTTAGTGTTACAACACATATATATACATGCTGAAGCATACATAAACCCCAATCCATTAACGATTAGAACATAACCGTAGTTCCCTTGACCGGATCTACAAAATACCAGGGGCCGAAAACCATCGTACCCGAAAACCATGTGCAAACCCATGCACAAAACCATGGGCGGATTCGCCCATCGGAAAATAAGGTCCAAAAAAAATTTTCCGGGGCACTGCCCGGACCACGACAAGGGGGACTACTGCTCCCCTTGTGACCCCCCCGCGCGTGATTAGTCGTGGAAAGAATATAACACATACCCAACATTCTCCCACTTGTTGTTTTCTTTCCGCAGGGGGCCACAAGAGAGCTTAGTCATTAGCCCAGTTCTGCAACACCCATTGTTTCTCTACACCAAGAGAACTTCTGAGTGCTTACAGACTTCGTCAATGCATCTGCAACATTCTTCAAAGTGTCTACCTTTACCAGCAACACCCTTTTAGCCTCAACCATATCTATCACAAAGTGATATTGAACATCAATGTGCTTTGTCTTTGAATGATAAGCAGGGATCTTAGCCAAGAAAATTGCACTTTGGCTATCACAATCTATCCTTATAGCTTGCTGCACCAACTCCATAATTGAACACAATCTCTGCAACCAAACTGCTTCCTTGCTTGCATGAGTGGCTGTTATGTATTCAACCTCTGTAGTTGAAAGAGCCACTACAAACTGTCTTTTACTCATCCAACTGACTGCACCTCCAAATAGGCTAAACACATACCCATTTGTAGATCTTCTTTGGTCCAGATCTCCAGCCCAGTCTGCATCAACAAAACCACGAATGTCCAACACTCTTTCCAATCCTGGTTTTCCTTGGTAGCACAAGCCATAATCACTAGTGCCACGTAAATATCTGAAAACCCGCTTCACTGCTGTCCAATGCTCCTTCCCTGGGTTTGACATAAACCTGCTCAATACTCCCACTGCATGTTCAATGTCTGGTCTAGTACAGACCATTACATACATCAGGCTACCCACTGCATTTGCATATGGAACACGGGACATATCCTCCTCTTCTTCTTGTGTCTTGGGACACTGTTCAGCAGACAACTTTGTACCTATAGGAATCGGAACATTCACTTGTTTACTATCCTGCATATTGAACCTCTGCAATATAGTCTCGACATGCTTCCTCTGGTTTAACCAGAGCTTCCTCTTTGCCCGATCTCTCTTAATTTCCATGCCCAAAATATAGTTTGCAGCACCAAGATCCTTCATGTCGAATTTGGAGAACAGTTAGGTCTTCAAGTCTTGGATAATTTCTTTGTCATTTCCAATCAACAACATATCATCCACATACAAGACCAAATAAATAATACGATCACCAATTAATTTAAAATAAACACAGTGATCCTCCTTGCATCTGGTGAAGCCAAGTCCCTATATTTAGGTATCAAATTTCTGATACCACATCCTTGGTGACTGTTTTAACCCATATAGAGACTTCTTTAACCTGCATACTAGTACTTTCTTCCCCTTCACCATAAAGCCTTCAGGTTGTTTCATGTAGATCTCCTCTTCCAGATCCCCGTGAAGAAATGCTGTCTTCACATCCATCTGTTCTACCTCAAAATCAAATGCAACAACAACAGATAAAAGTAATCTAATAGAAGTAACTTTGGCAACAGGAGAAAAAATATCACCAAAATCAATTCTCGGCACCTGGGAATAACCTTTTGCTACCAACCGAGCTTTGTATTTCTCCTCCTTGCCTTCTACATTCATCTTCTTCTTAAACACCCATTTGCTCCCGATGGCCTTTCTTCTAGCCGACAACGCCACCAGATCCCATGCCTCATTTTTATGCAAGGATGCCATTTCATCAACAATGGCCTCCTTCCAGAGTTTTCCATCCTCTGAATCTACTGTCTCCCTGACAGTTCTGGGATCATCATCAGTTATAGTTAAAGCAAAATTTGAACAGAAAGCAGATGGACTATACCTTTCTGGTTGTCTTCTTTCCTGAGCTGATCTTCTCACAGCTGGAGTTTGTGCCTCTTCCTCTTCTGAGTCTTCTTCTGTTGTAGAGTCTAATTCATCCTCCTTTAGCTCAAACTTTATCTTCTCAGGTTCCTTTGGTAGGACTTCATGTTTAACAACATCTTTCACCTCTCTAAACACCACATCTCGGCTGTACACAACCTTCCTTGTTTCTGGGTTCCAAAGCTTGTAACCCTTTAAACCATCCTTATACCCAATAAAGATGCACCTTTCAGATTTATTATCCAACTTGGTCCTTTCCTCCTTTGGAACATGTACATATGCATCACATCCAAATACCCTTAGATGTGAAAGAGAGGGTTTCTTACCAGTCCATACCTCATGTGGAGTCTTATCCTCCAATGTTGATGAAGGTGATCTGTTAACTAAGTAACATGCAGTCTCCACTACCTCTGCCCAGAATTCTTGTCCTAACCCGGTACCACTGAGCATGCTTCTTGCCTTTTCCATCAGTGTTCTATTCATTCTTTCTGCAACTCCATTTTGCCGAGGTGTGTATGGAGTAGTCTTCTGCCGTGCTATACCACACTTCTTACAGAACTCTTCAAATTCCTTCTTGCAGAACTCCCCACCATTATCTGTCCTCAGCACCTTTATCTTCTTCTCTGTCTGGTTTTCCACCAGAGCCTTAAATTCTTTAAATTTGTCAAAGACTTCAGATTTCTTCCTCAAGAAATATATCCATGTATTCCTTTAGAAGTCATCTATGAATGAAACATAGTACACAGACTTACCCAGTGATGGAACTGACACAGGTCCAAACACATCACTGTGCACAAGCTCTAATATCTTGTTCGCCCTCTTAGCACCAGAAGGAAAACTCACCCGATTCTGCTTCCCATATACACAATGTTCACAGAAATCAAAATCCAGAGAGCTATTAGACATACCTTCTACCATACCATTTCCATGCAGTATCCGAAGGCCCTTCTCTCTAATATGTCCAAGCCTTTGATGCCATAGCATGGTCTTTTCTCCAGAGACTGCTAGGCTTTCCGCTCCACTTTCGGGAACCACAAAATTGATGCAACAATAACAGTGCTGCCCTGAAGCTTGTACAGAGTTCCAATCTGAACTCCTCGCATTAATACCAATGCTCCTCGAACCATTTTACAGGTATCTTTCTCGAACACTGTTTTTACACCTGCATCATCCATCTTGCTTACATAAATCAGATTTCTAGCCAATGCAGGAATGTGCAGAACACCAGGAAGTGTTCTAATCCTTCCACCTTGTAGCTTCAGCTTGACTTTTCCACCTTCGATGATTCTGGCCTTCCTATCATCACCTAAGAAGACATCACCGCCATCATATTTGTCATACTCGCAGAACCACTCCCTATGGGGAGTGAAGTGAAAGGATGCACCCGAGTCAATCAACCATGACTCATGATCTACATGTGTATTTGAAGAAGAAGCCAAATACATATCCCCACTTTCATCCGAGGTGGTTTTTGCCTCTGCAGAAGGAGCATCATCAGATCCCTTTCCTTTCTCAGGAGCTTTAGATCTGCAGTCCTTTTTGTAGTGCCCTTATTTTCCGCATTTCCAGCACACCTTTACAAACTTTCCAGGAGATTTAGATCTCCCACTCGAAACCTTATTCTTGTTTCTGTTCTGGGACCTTCCTCGTACAGATAAGTCATCTCCATTCTGACCCTCCATATTTCTCCGTCTCATTTCCTCCGACAGCAAGGCTGAGACAATGTCATCAAAATCAGTGTTACACGGGGTCTCGCCCCCCCACCTAGGGGTCTAGATTCCTCGCCCCCTCGCGCTCCGGGGTCTTGGGGACTTCTAGGGGACGTTTCCCTCATGCCCTCTCACGCCCCCGCACACCCCCTTTCACGCCCCCTCACACCCCCCTTCACGCCCCCTCACGTCCCCTCACCGCCCCTTTTAGTTTATGGTTTCGTGTTAAAAGTTGATATGCCACTTAGCATATTTGAGAATCCAAGTGATTCTGATTCAGATGGTGACATGGTTGATCCTGATATATTCGTGTAGAAGTTGGATGCAGAGACTAGTGGGGCATTAACTTGAGCATTTATGCTCATTTATCATTATGATGATATCATTTGATATTCATATGTTAAGTTTTATGTTTTATGTTTCAGACATAACTTATTTGCGTTTAAGTTTTATGTTTCAGACTTTAGTTGTAAACTTTAGTTTAAACTCTATTTTGAATCTTGATATAATATGTCATATGATATCTTAAACTTTATTTTCATTGTACATTGTTAGTAGTTACATTAATGATTATATAGTTACAAACTTACAAACTTACATGCATGATTGTATGATGTATGTTTTAACTTTTAACTTTTAAATTTGTTTCAATTATATGATTCATCATTCATCGATTTGTAATTTTATCATTTATGATTTATCTTTCATGATGCAAGTGTATGATGACTGTATATACAGTCCTTGCAAAAATATAGTTACATTATAAATATTAAATTTTATAATTTTTATGACCCCGACGTCCCCCCACGTTTCCTGAAAATTGGTAGGGAGCTTTTGCATAGGCCGCTCCTGCACTCCCTCGCCCCCTCGCTCTCACCTCCAGGGGACTTGGTGGAACATTGATCAAAATTCAAGGTAGTTGTATTGCTACCTATTGCAATAACCAGACTGTCCCATGAGTCTGGTAGAGAACACAACAAATTGATGCATTTATCTTCATCTGAGATTTTAATATCAACAGATGACAACTGACTTAC
The DNA here is from genome assembly GCA_034641835.2 of Pinus albicaulis. Taxonomy (NCBI): domain Eukaryota; kingdom Viridiplantae; phylum Streptophyta; class Pinopsida; order Pinales; family Pinaceae; genus Pinus; species Pinus albicaulis. Next base: position 366,132,809 of record CM076577.1, read on the forward strand.
CACAGTATTGAAGGCATTCAAATGCTCTGTCACCGATCTCCATCCTTCATCCTCAGGTTATACAGCTTTTTCCGCAGGAACAATTTATTCACCAGAGACTTAGATTGGTACAAAGTCCCTAACTTGTCCCACAAGGTCTTCGCCGTAGCTTCCCCAGATACATTCAACAATACTGAATTTGAGACATACAATCGTATTGTGCTCTTTGCCTTCCGATCTAGCTTCTTCTAGTCTTCATCTGACATTGTCGTTGGTTTAGTACTCGGATCTACTGCGATCCACTGATCTTTATCCACCAGAAGATCCTCCATTTTGAGCTTCCACAACTCAAAACTCCGACTATTAAATTTCTCGATCTCTATCTTCCCGCCGCTCGCCATCTTCTTTCACCGCAAGAATCGATCCCGCAGATCTCCCACTGAACAAGGTCTACCTCAGGCCCGAGCAAAAAATCCCTCAGCAGCAAAGGCGTCCCCTTGAAGCCGAAACTGCTCTGATACCAAATGTAGGTTTTAACCCTGTACAAAAATTATCTGCAAACAAATCTTAAAACAGAAAATAAACAATAGCGAGAGCATAAAACATATAAACACAGAGATTTTCCCCTGGATCTCAAATCGGGACGACCAGCTTGATTTTTCATTATATTCCTTTTATTGTTACAACACATATATATACATGCCGAAGCATACATAAACCCCAATCTATTAACCCTAGATTAAAACATAACCGTAGTCCCCTTGACAGGAACTACAAAATACCAGAGGTCGAAAACCATCGTACCCCAAAACCATGTGCAAACCCATGCACAAAACCATGGGCTGATCTGCCCACCGGAAAATAAGGACCCAAAATTTTTTTCCAGGGTGCTGCCTCGGACCCCAACAGGGGGGGCTACTGCCCCCCCTGTGACCCCCCCGACGTTGCGCCTAGCGCAACATACAGGGGGGGCTATCGCCCCCCCTATGACCCCTCCGCGCATGATTAGTTGTGGAAAGAATATAACACATACCCAACAACTACAAATGTGGCAGTGTCAGTGATAGTGACATGGGCAGTAATACAGAGAGCAACAACGCAGTGGATGAAGGGCAGCAGGCCAAGCTTCCATGGAGACCGATGCCAGAGATCAGGGCAATGCTTTAGTGTGGAAGTATTGCTAGAGCACACTCCTCGCTAAGAGGGAGTTTTGAGATTTTGGGGTAGCAATAGATGTGCTCTAGCTCTGAAACTTTGTGGAGGGGTTGGAACACCTGAGATCTCCAAGGCCCAGAAAGCATTTGGAGAAATTCCATCTGGTGTAAAAGTTATTCAAATAATTAATTTTTTTAATGAGGACCCTAAGTCTAACTTACGGAAATTTAAAAAATTAAAGTGAATTAATTTACACATGTGATGAGAACATTCTAAGTGACGTAGATCAAGCTACTTCTAATCTTAGCCTTTGATTAGAGATTAGATCACGACCGTTGATGTGTCAACGAGAAAAGTATAAAGGAAGAGCTTGGGGTCAGTTGGAGGTATACACACAAAATCTAAGAGATAGAATTCTTTTGATGGAGCAGTGCTCAGATGAAGATCATATCTGAGTGATTCAGAGAAGCAGTGAGGGGCAAGAGTACAACGCAGAGCAAGGGCAACAGAGATGCAGTGGAGGCAACGCAACCATCAAAGGGTGTGAATCGGTCCCTAGAGAGGGTGATGTAGGTCCACGTAGGGGCAGCGTGAAGCCTCCAAGGAAAAGTCCAAAATTCACTCGAAGCTGGGGTTTCTAAGACGGCAAGGCTGAAACCAAATCCAGGAAAAGCTGATCAGTGTAGAGATAGGGTGACGCAGTCCCTCAGCCAGGGCCACACAACCTTATGCAGTGGTAGCGTAGAGACTACGCAGAGCTAGCTGGGATTTCACAAGTTGCTCATCCGAATCAGCCGAGACTTGCAAGAGTGAGATATATCTCACATTTTTCTCTGTAGTCGACGTTTTCTCTGTTGGGTGAGTCGGTTTGTGGCATCCTAGATGTACACAGAATACTGCTGCTTAATAATAATAAACCCTCATATCTGCTGCATCGGTTTTCTCGCATTAGGTTTTTCCGGGGACATGTGTCTGAAAAATTTGTGTACTTTGTCATATCTGCGTGATGTTCAGTAAATGATCTGTATTTGTGTAGGTTGCTAGTTATGTTTACTTCGAAGTTTTTCTGAATATTTCAGTTAAATAACTTGTGTATAATAAAACAAGTAGGAGAAGTAAATCAATATTTAGCAGTAGGATTTTTGTGCTCAGAAATTTTCACATAACATGCACAAATTTGCAATCTAACAATCCTTTACAATGATATTCAATAATTAGGGCACAAAAGAAAGAGCTAGTTAAAAATTTCCACACATTAGACATTTTTCATGTTAAAATCTTACATAAGGTTCCTTACAATACAACAATAGATATATCCAAATCCCAGATCAAGAAGATGGCTCCAAGGGAGAACAAAATTTCAGCTCCAAAGATATTGAAATGCATCAAAGAGATATCCAATAGACAACCAAGAGAAAAGTGCGAATTTCTCTTCAAGAGAGAGCTAATCCAAGAAGTGATGATGGTACAAATGAATGAGGTTTAACTCTATTTATACGAGTCTCCTCTAATTCGAATTAGCCTAAAGATGCCCCTAATATTATTCTAATGTGCAAAAACATGTCTTTGGTGACAAGCCCACCAAATAGCTTCTAAAGTGAAAGATAAGCCATCCAAATGATAAAATAATGGTGCAAAGGGCCGTTGGAAGGCCTGAATGAGTCCTCAAAGTGCCATGATGAGGAAGAGGGCTCCATGAATGAGGATCAAGGGGGTGGCCCCTTGGTTTCCAAGCAAAACATCATGTGGTGCTCCTAAGTGGCTATGGGGCACAAGCAGTGGTCTCATGGGTCTCCAGTGGCTCAATAACAAGTTGATGCTCCATCCATGGGGGCTATAAGATGACACATGCCCTCCCATGTCTCTCTGGATGAGACAAAACCCCATCTGGGCCCTGGATCAGTTGCCAGGCGTCAGATGCAAATGTGTGGCTGACTGTGCAATGTGGTCCAAGTGCATCATCATCTCTGTATGATTGGGGCACGAGCAAGCAATGTGTGGTGCTAAAGAAGCCCATGCCGTGGCAATCAATGCTTTGTTGTGGTGGATGCCCATGGATCTTAACTCTCACCCTACAAGTGCCATCATGACCCTCTAGAGGGCATGGACCCTGTATAGGGAGACCAAGTCCAAAATGGAGACCCACCAATAATCCTGCATAAGATCTAACGCGTCTCCTCACCTTCCAGTACGACAATCCATTAGTGCAATTAATTAAATAAGCTTGCTAATCAATGGCAAAAGTGGACACTTCATAGTGGCATGCCCTTCCAAATGTGCTTTAGAATGTACAAGTGTTTCCTTGCTCAGGAAGAGAGGTCAATAAAGGACCCTATTAGGTGGTCTCAACCTCTAAGGGAGTGACAGGTCCATGGTACATTCGTTGAATGGCAGGTGTCATGTGAAATAATGGTGGAATAGAGTGGGGAAACAAGGAAGGCTCCAAGCCACATACCATGGTACAAGGGTTGCTATGATGAGGAAAGCCCACATATGGGTGTACGAATGCAGGAGGGAGCAATCGTGGTACATGAGTTATCCCGACCTTTGTTTTTCCACCCTTCTTCGTAAATACCTTTTTGCCTTTTATGGATTTTTCCTTTTTTTGATTGCTCGGGGCTCTAGGGACTGAGAGCATGATGCATATGATAAAGTAGTGAATACCTCCTTAAGGTTGGGTAGTTCATCACCCACCAAGGGTTGGGACAATCATGTGTTCCTTAATGATGCAAGTTGGTACACATAGGGGCCTTAGGAACCAGGTTGATGGCCCTAATGATAAGGGGTAGAACTCATGTTTGGCTTTTGCCCGCGTGCTAAATTTTTATGTCTAGGCCATCTTTTGCATTTTATGGTACATTTCTTGTTGTAAGTGGCCAAATTATGCTTTTAACCTTCTTTGTAGCTGCATCAACCTCCCGGGCATCGTTTCAGGCCCGACCCAAAGTGTGGACAAAGGGAGGGGGAGGCTAACACCTTATGGACCCAACATACAAATGTGGACTCAGATGGGAAAAGTGTGAAAAGGGGTCATAATGAGCGGAGGGAAGTGAGATATATGGTGTCGGGAAGCAGGACCACGCAACCAAAATCAAGGTTTCCCATGTCGTGCCACTCCTAAAGTTAGTAGCCAATAGAGGAGATCCCACAGGATTAGGATACAAGATTACTCCCCAGGTTGGGACAAAGGAACAAGAGTACAATCCAAGCCCATTCTTTTCCCCTAATCCCCCCACTAATCCATTCCCAAATGTGCCCAAGAAAAGCAAGCATAAACATCCAATTACATAATGAAAAGTCATATCTTCGGGGTTGGAAGGCCCACCTTCAAACATATGATCATAACAAATGGGCGAGGGCGCATATTGGCTGGCTCAGGTGGCAGAGAATGATGACACATTGAGTTATCTGGTGGCTGCAAGGGGTGCCGACTGAAGGCAAATCTAGGAGAAAATTTCTCCTATAAGGGTCACCCACTGGTGGTGGGTAACACACCTACACTAAAATCTTCTGTTGATTTTGACTGCACCCATGATTCAGGTAATTTTATTTAGCATCTATTGATGCAGACAAATGTTTATCATTGATTATGGGAGTTTACTCAAAGAGAAGTTCCAGTTGGTCTTTTCTTTATTTTGATTATCAAACCAAGGCTGCTTGGGAGCATAAGCGAGGAGCGACATTTTTAAAAGCTCCCAAGTTGGGAGCTAATCAAGAGCGAATTTTTATATCATATATATCTTGATGCATATATGTCAACAAAATCATGTAGAATGATGAATTAGATATAAAAAGCATAAAAACATGGATTGAACCATATAACATCAATCATTTAGAGGTTATAATCTTCATCAACCACGTCCACAAGTTAGTAACATACAACATATCGAGTCTCATGATTCATCAATCTTAAAGTTTCAAGTTTTCAAAATTCAATATATAACATTTATCATCATTGATCACTAAAGTTGTACTTGTAACCATTACCATTACCAAGTAACCAAACTAAAACAAAGGATATCTAACATGAAATGAAATGTTTCAACTTTCAACTTTTACGAAGCATCATTTTCATAATTCATTACCAATGAGTTATAATTTCCAACTTCAAAGTCCAAACTTAAATTGTCATATATTGTTTACAAAAAACATCATAATAAATATGAAAGAGTAAACAGTTATAAAAACTACTAGAAACTAGAAAAGACAAGTAAATCTATTATCTACTGCTTCCTCTAGCTCTTGCCACGAGAAATGTCTAATTTTTGAGAAGGTCGTGGTGGTCTACTGGGAGTCTCCTCCCTCATAACTGGACGATCATGTCCAAAACTAGAACCAGAAGGCACATGACCTCCACGTAAGGATGTAGATGGAGGTGGCAGTAGCAAAGACAAAGCTTGTGGAACTCGAGCACTGCTACTGGATGATGGGGTTGGTATGGCTGCTACTGTTTCTTCATCATCATCTTTCAAAAGTTTTGTTTCCAATTCTTCTAGATGTAGAGCTCCATCCTCCAAATTATCTTTCTCTGGGTTGTTGTCCCAAGTCATATATGATGTATCATCATGAGCCCGGTCACAGTAATGTGTCAACAACCTCAAGTTGTAGTGCACAAAAACCAAGCTTTCTGCTCTGTTTTCATTGAGGTTGTTTCTTCTCACATTATGGATGAAGCTATAGGTGCTCCAACACCTCTCTGCAGAAGAAGTATTTAGTATTTACAACCTATGAAAGCACTTTTTTTGCCAATTTTGCCAAAAGTCCCTGCTTGCCATACATGTCCCACCATGTGATAGCATCCAATATGTCCCTATCTTCCATTACACACAAAGAACCAAACGCTCCAGTGCTAGTGAAGTATTTGCCTAATTCAAGACACAATCTAGCACACTCCTCCCTGTCAGGGACTAGTTTGTCTAACACTGTCATATACCCATTTTGTACCTCTGGATCTGTATGGGGTTTGGTCCTAACTCCACCCCCAAGTGCAAGTTTTCCCAACCAAGATGGAGAGTAGTATTTTGGCATAAGGATATATGCCGAGGCATCTAGATGAACATTAAGTTTATCCCACCGTGCACACACAAAATTGTAAATAATATCACACAAGTTGGGATCTTTTTGTTGAACAATATCTTTTATTTTCCCCAACATGTTATCCATCTGCTCATACACCTACCCAATCATTGGTGCATCTGTATCTGCAAAATGAATCATGTTATAAATGGGCTTGGTGTATTGCAAAACATACCTCACATGTGCCCAAAACATACCATCAAGAAGGTCTCCTCCACCTCTTGAAAGCCTTTCCTGTCAAGTGCGGTTGGAGCATTGTCCTTTAATACCTGCGAATGTTGACTTGATATCATGCTAGCCAATGGCTCTCTTATCTTCGAAAGGCGCCTGAAGGTGAGGTAATAGCCAAAAAATCTAGTCTTTACAGTCTTCAACAACTCAAACCTTGAGCGACTGCAGAAAATCCCATGGGTATTGCTATGATTGTTAATAAATTTTATCATTCTCTTGCCTCTCTTGTACAAATCACCAATCCATCTGTATTGAGGTTGTTTGTTCTTAATAATATCATGCATCAAAAGGTTCATTGTGTGAACCAAACACCCAAACCAAAATATGTTGGGGTATTTATCCTCAATGATTGCTCCCACTACCTTACGATTATAAGCGTTATCAGTGATGACTTGGATGGCATTGTATGGCTCAATACTTTCAATTGTTTGAAGTAATGGTTCTGCAATGTTGATGGTGGTCTTGAACTTTTATGAGTAATCATATGCTGAAAGAAAGACTGCACCACTAGCAGATACACCAAGAACACTTATCAATGGCTTTCCTTTTACATTTGTCCAAGCATCATATACAATATGAATACCCCATACTCATTTCAAGAATTTGTCAATTTACCCAAAACATGTGTTATTTTGGTTTTTTCATGATCAAGTCCAATGGTTCTAGCCTTGTCATACCCAGGGCTCTTGTATCCTTTAGGGGCATCATTGATGGCGCCAACCATTTCATGCCAATAAGGTGAGCGAAGAACATTGAATGGTATCCCACATGCATAGAGAAACAACTTTTTTTTGGCATCCACATCATCTCTACACCCTTGATCAAGGAAATCTGATATGGTTTAGTGCCTTAAAGGGATGTTTATGCCAGTGCCTCCATAATGACTACCATGAGTGGATGCTGATGGAGTTCTTAGTCTATGTGATTGTGAGCTAGTGATGTCATGTTCAAAGTTATCCTTTGATCTTTTAGATTTGTATTGGGCTTCCTCCTCTTCCCTTATGTATTTGGCTCTTTGTTGTTGTGACACACTTCCACAAGTTTTGGTTCCTATTTGTTTATTTCCATCCCATGCCATTTTCCCATAGAGATTCTTTCCGGCACGGGTGTATGAACATGTGTAAGTGATTTTGCAACGGGGGCATGCAAATTTATCGGTTTCACCCTCTTTCCCTCCTGAAAGCCTAGTAACATATTTCCACAAAGCGGTTTGGTCTACTTTGTTTTTTTTTCCCTCATCATCTCCACTCTCATTATCCTCCTCTTCCTCTTGGCACTCCTCTCCAGGGTTTTCAAATCCACCACTACCCACTTCTTCATCTTCTTCATCACTCCGTCTGCTCCCCAACACCATCATAACAAAACAAGGAACCAACATCAAGAGAATGCCAAGCCATATGGCTATGATGTTTGAAGTTTTGAACTTTGGTGGACGTATAGTTTCTTGCCTGCAATAAAATGGAGGAATGGGAATGGGAAAGAGAGAAGAGAACATTTTTCATTTAACAATTAACATATAAAAAAAAACAAATCCTAGATTAGAGTCTAGACCCTACCTCTTTGGCTCTCCAATGGTGTCTTCAATCCCAAGCTCCAATCTACCTTGCAAGATCCTTAAGCTCCTCAAGCTCCCAAGTAACCCTCTCAATCTTCCTCCTCAACTCAAGCTCCAATTCCAAAATCCCTCTCTTGCTCTCTCAATATGCAAATGGTGCATTGTGGGATGGGGTGAAGCCTTTTATTTCTTTTTGGCCCCTCCCCTCCCTCCAAAAACGGACGTTCGTTTTTCTCCCACAAGGAGCGGTCGAGAGCGATTGCTCCCCGATCGCTTTTGACTAAAAAAATCGCTCCGAGAGGGATTGCTCCCCGATTGTTTCCGCGTTCTCTCTCGAAAAACCAAGGAGGGTAAATTTTTTTAGGAAGCATGCTCCCGGAATTCGCTCCAAATCTGATCCCAAGCAGAGTGCGCTTCCAGAGAAGTTTTTGTGGGGGGGGGTTGGGGCGCTCGCCTGCAATGCTGTATCAAACTTCTCTAGTTTTAAGCCCAACAATTAATGTTGGATGTTGCGTTTGAATATTAAATCCTAAGTCATAAATATCATTCTAATCTAAACACAAAATGCAACCCTAAAATATGGACACTTAGCTAGGACTTTAAGAACAAAGAGAAAATATGGAAATAATATCCATGGTTGCCATTAATAACACGAGTTTATTATTTTATTAATAATAGAAATTCCTAAATTTTTAACAAGATAACAAGGTGAGCCTATGTTAAAAATTATTCATCATAGCTCCACATCGACATATAAGAAACTATTGAATGGTCGTAATAAGAATAAATCATAGATGCATGAGAAGAGTCTGGAACAAAAAATGGATATTCTTACAATAATTCCAACATAAGAATATAGAGAAAAGTCACATACAATAGCATGCATTGGAATAAATCTTCCAGCAATTGGCCCATTGGCTTCTCAATTAGCTTGATTTGTTTTTATAATTCTAAGCAAAATGTCTTTTTTTCTTAACTTTGGTTCCATTCAATCCAGTGTTGAAAATATCAGCATCGGAAAAATATCGGCGAGGGTCTATAAAACATCTTATCGACAATATTGACATTTGTCGACAAACATAAAAATGCATAACATATATATATATATATATATATATATATATATATATATATATATATAAAGCAATAACAACATGAAATAAACACATTGGCACATAAATATGAAGAAAACACTGATATATATGATGTAGTTGACGTAAAATAAAAATGATACATCAAAGGTGATACGAAATCCTGCTAATCCCTAATAATTGTCCAATCAAGGACTCAAATGTGGAGAACCAATACAAAATAACATCACATATATAAAAGTATCTCATCATCATGAGTTATATGTAGCAAAACAAATAAAACTAGTAACTATCTATTTGAAATCAGTGCTCTCTCCCCCTTTTATGGGAAAACATGATGTGCTGTTTGCCAGGCCTGCCCCTAGCAGTAGAAGGCCCTGCCCCTGCACCTAATGTCAAATAATGACTGTTGGGTATGGAGCCGTGCTCTCCTATATCTATAGTAGATGGTGCTGACGCTGATGCTCCCACAATCTCCTCCTCCTCCTCCTCCTCTTCCTCCTGCTCCTCCCTCGAGTCGTCCTCCTCTTGCTGCTCCTGTTCTAATGGTTTCTCTGGCTCTAACCATGCAGGTGACTCCTCCAAGATGGACACCTCAGACTCCACCCTCCACTGAGACAATGCATCAATATTGTTTAAGGAAATGGCATCTGGATCCATTGGTGTTTCTATTTGCTTCACCTGAAGTCAGATATTGTAATGCACATACACTAAATCATTGAGGTGTGAGAACTCCAACCTGTAAGAGTGTCAAAAAAACTAATGAGGCTTGACTCTTGACACTTGAGGGTCATAAATTAAAATTACAATAAATGTAATTGCTCAACTGAAGGCTGAAGCTCAAAGTTATACCTATTGTGCTTTTCTGAGTGTATTTTCTCAAATACACTCCAATTGCGCTCACACCGTGAAGAACTACATGTTTGACTCATGATTCTTATGGCCAATTTCTGCAAATTTGGTGCCCTTGCACCAATAGCTTCGCCACCAAATATCTACAACAAAATAAAGAAATAAAAATGTCAAAAACTTAAAACATAATTAAACTTTCAAATAAAAGTTACATAATTGAATTTTAAAAATATAGAATTATAAATAAGTAAATTCTAAATTGAAAATTCTAATTAGTGATGACTTGTCACTTACGTGGCATGAAGAAGGTCCTTTCCCTAATAGCAGCATCATCAAAGCCAAATAGGCCAACACAATCCCAATAAAACTGTATCTCGCGATTGATTTTGCTACGAAGCTTAGGATTAGGTGCCATCCTTTGAATACAGGAATGGAGCCCTTTCATCACCTCGCCATCAAAATCAAAGACACATTTGTATGAAAATGCAGGGTTGAGGAAGAGTACTGCTGCATGAATGGTTTGATGAAGCATCCCTGTCCACCGACTATCAATCACATCCCATAACATCATATGTCTATCAAGCCCATGAGAACCCTTGTCTGCATAATAAGAACGAATGGCCTCCTTGGTCCTTTCCATGGCCTCATACAAATAAGCCATTGCAGACTTGTCTCCATCTACCAATCTTAGAACCTTTACTATAGGTTTACTAACTGAGCACACTTCTTCTACTCCATGCCAAAATGTGTCAGTGTACACCATTTTTGCAATGGCTCTCCCATCCTGTCTCCTGCTGTATTTACAATCACGCCACTCATCAGAAATAAACATTTGCTTCAACTCAAACTGGCATTGAAGCAAAGATTGAAGAGTAATAAAGTTGGTGGCAAAATGTGTGATTGCAGGACGCTGCAACTCCTTGTTTCTAGTGTATCACCTCACGAGGCTAAGAACAAAAGCATGGTTATATATAAACTTGGGGGCACTCCTAGCCATATAAATCACCTCCTTGATGAAGGAGAGTTTCCCCATTTCCTCAAGCAACAAATTGATACAATGTGTTGCACATGGAGTCCAAAACAATGTGCGGTGCCTCTCCATAAGTATCCTACCGACAAACACATAATTAGCTGCATTATCTGTTATGACTTGCACCACATTCTGCACACCAATCTCCCGGATGAATCCATCTAACAACTCACATATCATTGCTGCATCTTTTATATGTCCTGATGCATCCACATGGTACCTTTAGGGCAATGTACCAAGAAATTTAGAAGGGTCCTACCCTTCCTATCTGTCCAACCATCAGACATCACTGTGCATCCAGACACTTCCCATGTCTTTTTCAACTCCGCCAATTTAGAGTTGATGTCTTGCTTTTCTGCTTGAAGGATTGGCCCCTGCAACTCCTCATATGTAGCACTTTTGTACCCTGGGTCCACAACAACAATATCATCACACATTGGCTGCCAAAATGGATTGGTTTTGGTGACGCTGAGAGGTAAGTCACTCTAGAAAAGACACATCCTCATAACTCTATCTGCTTTTTGCTTCTCATTTTTTTTAACAACCGATTTTATGGAAGGTTGTGTTCCATGTCCTGTTCGTGGAACAAAAAATGATGACCTCTCACTCCTAGTAACGTTAGCAGTGCACTATCAAGTGACGATGTGGAGCCCCTCCAACTACCATCAACCTCAAAATCAGAAGATATCTCGAAAGATCTACCTGCACGTTCAACCTTGTTTCTTTCTGCGTCTTCCTTCTTTCTGTCTTTTTCATCAATTGCTTGAAGAGTTTTTAGTATAAGCTTCGCACTAAGAACCGTACAAAGCCCAACATCATGTCCAGGGAGTCTAGCCAGATGGTATTTCAATCGCGTAACCCCTCCTGTCATCTTGGTCCCACACAATTTGCATGATAGATATGTACAATTTGTCCCACCATTAGACTCCCCATACTCCCAAAATGGGTCCAAGACTTTTGGCATATTTGTAGTGAACTAATTCATACCTAGGGCACAAAAAAAAATGGCATTAAACACCCATACACAAAAAATAATAAGTAATGACCACATCATTTTAAAAAATATTTTTTTTAACTACATTATTTGCAGTGTGAATGAAAAATGGCAATAAGAGGGTGCATAAGAAAGTTAAAAAAGAAATGAAGCTTGCTGTCCAAATATGGGGAAAACCCTTGCATTGGCTCATGGGCATGAAAATAATAGCAAATGGAAAAAAAACAAAGAAGAAAAATGTTGGTAGGCAAAGAGGCAAGCAATCATAAATCTATGAAAAAAATCATTAACACAGGGGTTTTTAAGAACATACCTGTTAATGGAAGAAATGAAGTTTGTCTCACTGTTCTTCAATTTTTGATTCACAAAAAAATCTTAGTTGGCGTTGATAATGGCTGTTTGATCTTCAACCCTTCCTTGACAACCACCACAAAGCTCTTCCCCTTCCTTCTCCAAGACTCAGAAAACAAAATGAGCAAATGAAATGACCAAAATTGCTTTTTCTATCCGCGACCCAGCCTGCCCGCCGATTTTTAGGGCTGTAGTGCGATATTTTGCCGAAAAATTGGCGATATTTTGGAAATATCACGATATTTTCTCGGCGATATTTCGGCAGTTTTCCAAAAATATCGTGATATTTCCAAATATCGCCGATATTTCGGTGAAATTATCAATGCTTGTTTGAAGAATGAGCTTCTTGATGTTAGAATGACAAGTGTTGAGAATTTAGTGGGCTGGTGTTTAATACAAATTCTCTTCTTGATAATTACTTGTGAGCTTACTTATGTCTTTTCTTTGTTATCTTGTTTAGCCTTTCACCAAGTCAATTATCAAGATAAACAAGAGACAAACTTAGGTTCCTAGAGCCAGGGAAAACCCTCTCCCTCTTGGAGAGGAAAACCCGTAAAGAATTCTTCTTATAGATCTTCAAATGACAAGTACCATGACCAAGACTCAGACCCTTGACCTAGATATGCTTCTAAGACCTTGATACAGCTTCTTCAGATGATCCAAAACTTGACTCTTCTCTTTTATAACAGTTTGCATTGTTCTGCACTTGATCTAGAGAACTCGGTCTCTTTACACATCTTTCAAATTGATCTCTTTTCATGCACTGTGTGAGTGTACTTACTTCAAGACCACCTTTAAACAAATCCGCACTTTGAATGCTGTACTTTACTTCTACTTCTATGTTGCGCTGTCTCTAAATTCCGAATGCTGTACTTTACTTCTACTTCTATGTCACGCTGTCTCTGAATTCCGAATGCTGTACTTTACTTCTACTTCTATCCGCATCCGTCTTCTTCTTATATAGACATTATATTTAATAGCTTCTTGACCCTATACTTATAAAAAAATCTGCAATACTATTTCTTCTTGAAGTCTGCTATACAGTCCAGTGCAATCCACAATGTTATCCCTTTAGGTTGTCCGCATTGATCTTAACTTACATCTGCATTTGATCTTGTCTCAAATCTGAACTTGATCCTGTCTTACATCCGCACCTTATTCATCAGAGAGATCCGCAATTCTGTTCACCAAATGGCTGCAGAACAGGTGTATTTATAGGGTACTGTTCCAGCTCCTAAGCCGACCACACATTCAGCTATGGAGCCGGCTTCCTTGCTGTGATTTAGGCCGACATGTGTGAGTTAATTCCAGCGTTGATGTAGCTGTCTCCCTCTTGTGTGTAGAGCTAGTCTTCCAACATAGTTTGAGGGCTGTTAGATGTCCTTCTTCCACAAGGTCTTGGAGCATATATTTGCTAGACTAGATCATTCATGAACATGATACTCAATTACATTTTATACCTAGAAGACACAAACCTAATAGACATCAAGAAGAAGTCTATTAACCTATATAATAAAATCTTGCTCATGAAACCCATGAAGCAAGTGCAACAAAATACATTTTATTATCTTTGTCTTCTTCTTTACATAATTACATAGTGAACATGAAGACCAACCTAGTTACACTTTTCAACAACAAGGAATGGTACTATAGCCTCATATTTTATGAGGATTTCTCAATCGAGAGATCAATTTCAAGGGATTGATGAAATCATTCCCGAAAAAGAACTAGTGACTACAACACTTAACGATTTACCTGAATCATGGGATTCATTTGCAGTAGGAATATGTGCTAGAAAAGATGTTCCAAAGTTTGATCAACTATGGACAACTTTTGCTCAAGGAGAATCATGGCTCATGACAAGAGGGAGGATTCAGAGATTCGAAGAAAGTAACTCTCAAGCTTATGCAACACATTTCAAGAAAGGTGGAGGTAGAAAGAACTTTGCCTTTCAAACAAGAAATGGAAGAAGAAGAAATGAAGGAAGAAGACTTGAAGAAAGAAGATTCTCTCCTCAAGGAAAGAGGGACATGTCAAAAGTTCAATGCTATCATTGTCACAAATTTGGTCATTATAGAAGCGATTGTCCTGAAAGATCGAATGATAGAAAGAGGAAAGGAAACCATCATGATAACTTGATAAACTTGGATGAACTTCCAAAGAAGCCTAAGAATAATGATCCAGGTAATAAAGAACTCTTTTATTTTTATGCTCTTATTGGTTTTGTTTGTTGGAAAATATGGTAGCCATGGTCAGTATTTTCATCATGAAGAAAATTGAAAATTTAAATTTTGACTTTTGCCTCCAAAATCTGCAAGTTAGCCTCATTATTTTAGGTCGGTTGGGCCCCTAAGAGGCACCCATTCGACCCCCTTCAAAAGCTTATATAAAGGAGAGCCTTCCTCCTCATTTGTGTCATTGATTTTGTGTTGAACATCTTTGATCAAATGAATTCAAGATGGAGAAAAAGGAGGGCTGAAAATATTAAAGAGGGAATGGCACTTGGCTTGACATTTGATCTTGGTTCTTGGTTTTTGGTTTGGCTATTATTTGGTTATGATTATTTTCGATGTATTGATGAATTTAGAACTCCCCCTCTCATAAGGAAATAATTTTTTGGGTTTTCCTCTTGTGGGTTTTGCCCCGGCCTCAGGCCTAATTTTTGTGTCTCTCGTCTCATGGTTTCATGGTTATTTTCTACTGCTCTTTCATGGCTTAATGGTTGATATTTTCTTATGTATAACTACTTAATGATTTTTTTTGAATGAATGTTGTGGAATTAATGCTAAGTGATCATTGGAAGTAGTTATCATGTAGAAGAAAATTTATCCTAGCTTGTGCCCTAGAAAATTCAACACTGCTGCAGATAATGACGACTTGTGGCTAGTAGGTACTGGTGCCTCAAGGCACATGACATGAGATCAAGACAACCTCACAAGTCTAATAGAAAGAAGATTATCACAAAAGGTGGAACTTGAAGACAACAATAGTTATGCAGTCAAAAGCAGTGTTGCGAAAATCACAAATTTTCCAAAATGAAAAATTCGCTAAAAAATCGTAAAAATCGCCAAAAATTGTAAAAATCCCCAAGAAATCGTGGATGCTTTAGATACTTCAAAATTTGAATTTTTTTTAATATTTTTTTAATGTTTCCGATGTTTTGTTGATTTTTACTGATTTTTTCTCGATTTTTACAAATTTTTCATTTTTTGGACCCTTGCCGATTTTATCCCAATTGCGATTTTTGCAACGTTGGTCAAAAGCGTTGGGAAAACATCCATTGAGCTAGAATTAGGTGATAATGTTCATCTTAGCAACATATTATATGTACCAGGTTTGAAGAAGAATTTGGTTTCTATTTTATGCTTGGAAGATAAAGGAGATAGAGTAGCATTTGTTGATGGCAAAGTTCTTGTTTGGCCCGAAGGCTCTAGTATAGATTCCGCTAGACCAATTGTAATTCGTGAAGGAAGGTTATATAAACTTTTGAAATAACCTACCCAAGCACATTTACTTAATGATATTAATACGTGTGAGCTTTGGCATAGAGGATACACTCACCTTCACTATAGAGCTTTGCCAACCTTAAAGCAGATGGTTTCAGGTGTTCCAAAGTTGCAGTTAGTTAATGAAGGAGTATGTAATTGATACGTTCTTGGGAAAGAATGTCAAAAATCCTTTTCCAAGCAGCGAGAGTAGATATAAGGAAATGTTAGAGCTAGTCCTTTCTGATGTATGTGGTCCGATGCCAATAAAATCTCTTGGAGACTCCTTGTACTATGTAACATTTATTGATGACTTCTCTCACAAGACATGGATTTCTTCATGAAGACGAAGGATGAAGTCTTTGAGAATTCAAGGCTGAAGTAGAAATCTTGAAGGGAAGTAATATCAAGACTATGAGATCTGATAATGGAGGAGAATACACCTCCAAGGAGCTCGTTGCTGTTTGTAAAGAAGCTAGGATTTAGAGGGAGTTAATAGTCCCTTGCAATCCACAACAAAATGGAGTTGCTGAAAGAAAGAACATATCTATTGAAGAATCTGTGAAGGCAATGATGCACGATCAAAACCTGTCTATGTTTCTATGGAGTGAAGCATCTATGACAGTCATCTACATTCAAAATAGAAGTCCTCATTGAATTTTGGAAGACAAGACTCCTGAAGAAGTGTTCACTGGACATAAACCTCAGGTTGGTCATTTGAGAATATTTGGTTGTTTTGCTTATATCCATGCACCCAAAGATAAGGAAAGGAAGTTAGTGTCTTCAGGAAAGAAAAGAATATTCGTTGGATACAGTGAGTCATCAAAGGCCTATAGAATATGTGTTTCATGACAAAAACAGGTTGAAGTTAGCAGGGATGCGACTTTGATGAGAATGTGGCCTATTGCAAATCCAAAGAATTTCCCATGGAGTTTGACGAGGACAAAGAACATGAAGCTCCCAAGAAAGAAGATTCTAGTCCATCAAATCCTTCAGAACATCCTGCTGTTCATCAGGAAGAGCCAGAAGGGCCTAACGATCTAGTGGACCCAGTTGTTGTTCCTAAAATCAGGAACAACCAGAAGGACCTAACGATCTAGTGGACCCAGTTGTTGTTCCTAAAATCAGTAAGAGGCCAACATGGCTGAGATCCACTTTGTAGGAAGCCAGACATGCAACACCACGTGAATCTTTCAAGGAAAGCAAGAGGCCAAAGAGGTATTCTAGATATGCAGCTTTAATGACTAATCTTATTGATGTTGAACCTTTCACCTTTGAAGAAGCAACTGGCTAGCAAGTTTGAAAGGATGCGATGTTGGAAGAATACCAATTGATTATGAAGAATGATGTATGGGAGATTGTGCCTAGACCTAAAGGAAAATCAATGGTGTCCTCCAAATGAGTTTACAAGATCAAGCATGCAATGGATGGAAGTATTGACAAATACACGACAAGGTTTGTGGCTAGAGGTTTCTCCTAGAAAGAGGGAGAAGACTATGATGAGACTTTTTCTCCGGTCACCAGCTATGCTACCATTGGATCTATTATTTATGTGGGTTGGAGTTTACATCAGATGGATGTAAAGACTCCTTTTCTTAATGGCGTAATTGAGGAAGAAGTGTACATTGAACAACCTCAAGGTTTTGAGGTCCACGGAAGAGAGTCTCACGTTTGTAGATTGAAGAAGCCTTGTATGGAATTAAGCAAGCATCGAGATCTTGGTATAAATGAATTGACAGTTATCTGACATGACTTGGTTTCTCCAAGAGCGATGTTGATCGAAATTTGTACTTCAAGGTTGAGAAAAATGAACCTGTGATTCTATTACTATATGTTGATGACTTATTTCTGACAGGTGTGGAGCATCTCATTATTCGGTGTAAGAGGGAGATGGATTTTGAATCTGACATGAAGGACCTTGGATTAATGCACTACTATTTGGGCCTAGAAGTATGGCAGAAGCTCGGTGAAGTCTTATTTTGATTCTATTACTATATGTTGATGGCTTTCTGACAGGTGTGGAGCGTCTCATTATTCGGTGTAAGAGGGAGATGGATTTTGAATCTGACATGAAGGACCTTGGATTAATGCACTACTATTTGGGGCTAGAAGTATGGCAGAAGCTCGGTGAAGTCTTTCTTGGTTAAGGAAAATATATTATCAAGATCCTGTAGAAGTTTGGAATGATGCACTGTAAGTCGATGCTGACTCCCATGGTGACAAATTTGAGAAAGTTGATAGACTCCGAGTCTGATTTGGTAGATCCATTCATGTATCGAAAGCTGATTGGCTTGCTGGTGTATTTGGTTAATACCAAGCCAAACATTTTCTTTGCAGTAAACACGCTGAGCTAGTTCCAAGTGGAATTGAGACATGATCATTGGATTGCAGCAAAGCACATATTGAGATATCTGTGGTACGATTGACTATGGTTTGAGATATGTCTCAAATGGTGACATGCAGTGTTAAAATTGGCAACTAGGGCCAAACTCCACCTTGGACAAATCGTATGACGGAGTTGATATTTTTATTGGATACCTCTTTTCGAGAGGTGCAAGATTGATCTAAAGATCATCTTGTTTGGACAAGCAGAAGCGTGATTTTCAATTTATTATTCGCACATGTGAAAATTGTCAAGGTCGGCCACAGTCAAATGTAGGCTCATGAAGGCCAATAGTTGTGTCTCCACACCCTCAATGAATTGTATAAATAAGAGTGACCTTCACCTCATTTGGACATCACTCACTCATCACACATCTTTCTCTCTCCTCTCATCATTGGTTCGTACAACTTGGAGCAACTCTCTACCTCACACGTGTGAAAACAAGGGGATGAAATTTCAGGGTAGATTGCAGGACGAATTTCAGGAAATCAGGCCAACGTTGACCAACGTTGATCGAGGATCAACTCACCTCCTTTTGACTGTGTTTTTTGGGTAGAAATTCCGATTTCAAGAGGTCGCATTTATTGGCACAGGTTTCGAGGCATTTGGAGCAGTTTGACCGAGGTTGACTTCAACGTTGATTTCAGGTTTGACTGCATATTTTATAGTAGCATTGACTGGGGTTGACTTGACCGTTTTGGGTTGACTTTGACCCTCTTGGAAGGCCAAATTGGATTGCTGTTGACCAAGCTACTTGGAGGACATTTTGGAGCCACTTTGACCAGTGTTCACTTCCTGGTTAGGGCTGCAGTTGACTGCTGATTTTGACAGGACTGTTTTGGGCAAGTTATTTAATATATTTGTACTTTCTCTCTCTGCTGAACTATTGAAGAATAATAAAAAGAATTTGATCAAAGGGTTTTCACCACATTGGGGTTTTTCCTTGGCATCCGCCAAATATTGTGTCCTCTTGTCTTGGCTTGTCTTTTGCATTTTGTTTATGTTCTATCAGCATTTACTATCATTGTGATTAAACTAATGTGATTGCTAAACTGGAATTTGATATTGGGCTAATAAGGAAATTTGAAGTAAATTGCTCTAAAGCAATAGAACATACCATTGTTATCTAAAATTTACATGGAATCAGAGCCTAGGTGAAGACAAAGCCCAAGCAAGAGTGAGAAAAGCTATCACTGAGATTTGTTGGACAAAGACAAGAGTCAATGGCTTCCTCATCTTACTTCATATTTGAGGACAAACTCAATGATAAATCTGATTATCATGCATGGAAGATGTCTCTCGACTTAACTTTTGAAGAAAATGATGTCATGGACTATGTGCAAGGGAAGATTGATGAGCCTCATTCAAATGCGCCGACTGCCACTAAATCAAAGTGCAAGAAAGGTGAGGTCAAAGCTAAGAACATCATTAGGGATTCCATTCAAAAACATTTGGTTGCTTACATTTCTGAGCTAGGCACATCTAAGGAGATGTATGACAAGTTGGTTAGCATGTTCAAAGCTAGCAATGCAAACCAAATCCTCTTTCTCAAGAACAAGCTAAAAGACATCAAGATGGATAGAGGAGAATCCATCCAATCCTACTTCATGATTATTACCAAAATAAAAAATGATCTTCTATCTATTGGAGAAGTTATTGCTGATCGAGAGCTCACTCTTATTTCCCTTAGAGGTCTTCCCCGAGCATGGGATGTATTCAATACCACTATCCTCAACAATGATAGGATTCTAGGTTTTGATGAATTGTTGACTAGATGCACTCAAGAAGAAACAAGGATGATAGAGAGAGACATACCTTCAAATAGGAATGATCCCACTGCAGTCTCCACTCATGCTAAAAGGAAGGACAATGCTGGTCCAAAGAAACAAGGTCAAGGAAGACCAGGATTCAAAGAAGGAAGAAAGGGAAGATGCTTCAATTGTAATAGGTTTGGCCAGTATGCTAGAGAGTGTCCTAATAAAAGGGATACACCATGAGATGATGATCAAAACCACAACAATTTCAAGGGAAATGGAAATCAAAGAAATAACAAGTTCAACAACAAAGGAAAGAGAAATGCTCTAGCTACACGATATGGAAATGATCGACCTACTAAGAAGTCGAGAAACTCTAGGTAAGAGGAAAATAATGTTGTAGATAAGAAAAATGAATTTTCTCTTATCTCTGCCCTCACTACTGCCTCTCCTCCAGACACATTGGACAATTGGTTGATTGATAGTGGTGCCTCAAGGCACTTCACTGGGTACAAAGAGGCTCTCTCAAATTTGATTGAAAAGGAAACCATTTTGGAGATCATACTTGGAGACAATGCCACCTATCCTGTGAAAGGGACAGAGACTGTTACTCTTCATTTAAATCAAGGTCAAATCCTTCATCTACAAGATGTATTGTATGTACTTGACTTGAAGAAGAATCTGGTATCTATTTTGACAATGGAAGACAAAGGCTTCAAGGTGCTATTTATTGATGGGAAGGTACGCATTTGGCAAAGGAACTTCAAAGATTCTTTTACACTTGTATTTAGGGTTGAAGGTCTTTATCAGGTGAGAGGAAGTACTTTGGGAGCTATGACATGCAACACTTCTCTTCAATCCGAATTATGGCACAGGAGGTTCGCTCACCTTCATTACAAAGCTCTACCTGATGCAAGAAAGATGGTCATAGGTATGCTCGAATTCAAAGTAGAACATGAAGGTGTTTGTAAGGGTTGTGCCGAAGGAATACATGCAAGGGGACCATTCCCCTCTAGTGAAAGTAAGACTACCGACATTCTTCAATTGATCCATTATGATTTATCTGGTATGTTGCCCGTTACATATTTGGGAGGATATTTGTACTATGCTATTTTTGTGGATGAATTCTCTTGCAAAACTTGGATCTATTTCTTGAAGAAGAAGGACGAAGTGTTCAAGTGGTTTAGCTCTTTCAAAGCCTTGGTTGAAATTCAAACAGGGAAGAAGATCAAAATATTGAGGATCGATAATGGAACCGAATAAGAGTCAAATGAGTTCAATGACTATTGTAGAGACGCTGGCATTAAGAGGGAGACCACTACTGCATATACTCCTGAGCAAAATGGAGTTGCCGAAAGAAAGAATCGAACCATCATTGAAGCTACTCGTGCCATGCTTCATGACCAAGGCCTACTGAAGTTCTCATGGGGAGAAGCTTCCAACACTGTCGTGTACGTTCAAAATAGATGCCCTCATCAAGCAAAGCATTGGACTCCAAAACTCTCGAAGAAGTTTTCACCGGTAAGAAACCTGATGTTTCTCACTTTAGAATTTTTGCTAGTCCCATGTATTTTCATGTGCCAAAAGAAAAGAGAAGAAAGCTGGATGCATTTGGGAAGAAAGGAACATTTGTGGGCTACAGTGAAACTTCAAAGGCATATAGAATCTGTGAAGATGAAGATGTTGCCCTTAGGAAGGTTAGAGATCTTCCTATTCCAAGGAAGGACAAAGATGAAGCTGTAGGAAAGCAGGAGGAACCGACGGATGAACTGATGCGTGATGTTGAAGGTTTGATGGATCCCATTGATCCACCTCTTGGTGAGCCATCTTCCTTGAAAAGGAGACCCTCATGGCTCAAAGATACTCTCAAAGATGCCGAGAGACACATTGCATTGAGGGGGGCATTTCGTGAAAGTAAGAAGCCAAACAGGTACCAAGGGTACTTAGCCGCCATGAGCACCATTGTCCAATCTAAGCCTTGCACGTTCAAAGAAGCCGTGAAGCACCAAGTTTGGAAGGATACAATGAACGAAGGGTATGAGTTGATCATGAAGAATGATGTTTAGGATGTGGTTCCTAGACTCGAGGACAAGTCTGTGGTCACTTCTAAGTGGCTTTACAAAATCAAACATGGAGTTGATGGGAGTGTTGAAAAGTTCAAGGCTGGGTTTGTTGCTCGAGGCTTCTCTCAAAAGGAAGGTGTGAACTATGACGAGATATTTGCACTAGTTGCCCGATATACCACCATCCGTTTGATTATTTCCCTTGCTGCGTCTCATGGATGGAATCTACATCAAATGGATGTAAAAAATGCTTTCTTGCATGGCCTGCTTAAGGAGGGAGTCTATGTAGAGCAACCCGAAGGGTTTGAAGTTCTAGATCGAGAGTCACATTTATGCAGGTTGAAGAAAGCCCTTTATGGGTTGAAGCAAGCCCCCAGGGCTTGGTATGAGAGGATCAACAATTATCTTATGAAGCTAGGTTTTACAAGAAGTGAAGCTGATCCGAACCTTTACTTCGAGGTTGAAAATGACAGGTCTCTCATTTTGGTACTTTATGTAGATGATCTCTTTCTGACAGGTGCAAACCCTCTCATTCATCAATGCAAGAGGGAGTTGGCTTCTGAATTCGAGATGGACCTAGGGTTGATGCACTACTTCCTAAGCTTGGAGGTCTGGCAAAAGCCAGGTGAGATTTTCCTTTCTCAAGGAAAATACATTGTGAAGCTACTTGAAAGATTTGGTATAGTGGACTGCAAGTCTGTGACTACTATGATGGAACTCAACTTCAAGAAGCTATGCGGAAGTGCTGCGGGGCTCGATTTGGGAAATCCTTTCGAGTATCGTAAACTCGTGGGGTCCCTGATGTTCTTGGTGAACTCTCGTCCCGACATATGCTTCGCAGTGAATAAGTTGAGCCAATTTATGGTCGAGCCTCATCACATACATTGGATTGCTGCCAAGAATCTCTTGAGATATCTTCGGGGCACAATCAACTATGGATTGAGATACACTACGGGGAATTTGAGGCTCCATAGATATATTGATACTGACTGCCCTGGCAGTGTGGTGGATCGTAAGAGCACATCTTGTTGTTTCTTCTCATTAGGTTCTGCTTCGATATCTTGGATGAGAAGGAAGCAAAAATCGATTGTTTTAAGCACCGTCGAGGCTGAATACATTGCATCTAGTATGGCCTGTTGTGAAGCTGTTTGGTTGAGGAAGCTCTTTAGTGAGATGTTTGAGCATGTGCTGGATACCACCGTGATTTACTACGACAACCAAAGTCGGATTCGTCTTTCAAAGAATCTTGTGTTCCACGACCGCTCCAAGCATATTGATATCAGGTAACACTTTATCCGAGATATGTTACAACGAGGAGCAATAAGGCTCCATCAGATCGACACTGATGAGCAGGTTGTAGATATTCTCACGAAGCCCATGGGGAAGGTCAAATTCTTAACCTTCTGTGAGAGACTTGGAATCATGGAAAGATCCTCCTATGAGGGTCGTGCATGAGTTGGACATTGAGCTCTGGGAGCTCCAGGGGGCTTGGGTGTACTTCTTGGAGCTATGAGCAACCATAGGGGGGGTGGTTCACCTTCCCCTAGTGGTGCGCTGTGTACAGGGTGAGTGTTTCACCTTCCCTTGTGATACCCCATTATGGTTGGCATATGCATAGGATGAGTGGTTCATCTTCTCCTCTGGCATATGAGCAGGATGATTGGTTCACCTTCTCCTGCTGATGCCCCAACATACATCCTACCCATGTAGTCTGGGACTCATGGGAAGTACCTCTCATCTGGCCAATGAGTTGGGAAATGAGGATAGAGACCATAACGCTACCGATGGATGCAACGTGTATTGTTGTACTCTCTATGCTAGGATGCGTGGTGTTCAAACATCTTGATCTGGGATCAATTGAGGTTTTACCTCTGGAATGACTTTGGGTCAGTGGAGAGTGGCAAGGTCTTGTGACTCAGTCTCGATCAATTCTTCTTCATGGTTGAGCAGAGCAAGGATGACAGAGATGGTACAGGTTGGGAGATGGATTGGCAGGTGGATTTCTCCCTAGTTGAGAGGGGGTTTTAAAATTCGCAACTAGGGCCAAACTCCACCTTGGACAACTCATATGATGGAGATGATATTTTTATTGGATTCCTCTTTTTGAGAGGTGCAATATTGATCTAAAGATCATCTTGTTGGACGAGCAGAAGTGTGATTTTGAATTTATTATTCACATGTGCAAATTGTCAAGGTCGGCCAGAGTCAAATGTAGGCTCATGAAGCCCAACAGTTGTGTCTCCACACCCTCAACGAATAGTATAAATAAGAGTGACCTTCACCTCATTTGGACATCAGTCACTCATCACACATCTCTCTTTCTCCTCTCCTCATTGGTTCATACAACTTGGAGAAGCTCTCTACCTCACACGTGTGAAAACAGGAGGATAAAATTTCAGGGCAAATTGCAGGACGAATTTCAGGAAATCAGGCCAACGTTGACCAGCGTTGATTGAGGGTCAACTCACCTCCTTTGACTACGTTTTCTGTGCAGAAATTCTGATTTCAGGAGGCGACATTTATTGGCACAGGTTTCGAGGCATTTGGAGCAGTTTGACTGAGGTTGACTTCATGTTTGACCGAAGATTTTACTGTAGTGTTGATTGGAGTTGACTTGACTTTTTTGGGTTGACTTTGACCCTCTTGGAAGGCTGAATTGGATTGTTGTTGACCGAGCTACTTGGAGGACATTTTGAAGCCACTTTGACCAGCGTTCACTTTCTGGTTAGGGCTGCGGTTGACTGCTGATTTTGACAGGACTGTTTTGGGCAAGTTATTTTTATATTTGTACTCTCTCTCTGTTGAACTATTGAAGAATAATAAGAAGAATTTGATCAAAGGGTTTTCCCCACTGTTGTTCCTTGAGAAACAATTCCTTGCTGTGTAAAGGAATCCGTGCTCAAGACATTATCTGATTCTATCACAAATTAATTTATATATGTGTCTCTGTCTTTTAAACCTTCAAACAATAATTATATAATCTTCAAATATCAAACTCATGTCATGTTCTGCAATGCCATATTCTTCTTATGCTGGAGTGGATGAATGGAAGAAACAAGAAAGAAAAAGATTTTGATTTGATACGCTGTTTGAAACAGAAACTATCATTGTAAAATCCTGAAGAAAGATATCAGAAAAGGTTAAAATAGAGGAGCGTCCATTAAGGTGTATTTAACTCTTTAATACACTAGTATAAAGAGACCTGCAGCTCAAATTACTCTATTTTATTCATAGATATGGACACATAATGAAAACTAGAAAACATCTCAGCATAGATAGGATGATGGAAACTTGCAAAACTTCTCTTAATTCAACATTCTCCAGTATAAAACATAGCTTTCAGGTTCAAAAACCAGGAACCCCCTATCCTCCTCCTATTTCTGCTTTTATATCCACTTTCTGAACTAACTTCCTAACTGTTATGATCAGTTTTAAAACTGATTCTTGGAAACTTTGGAACTAATTAAAATTACAAAATGTTTGTTTTAGTATTATATATATAATATATAATATAAACCCCACATAGAACCAAAAGTCTAAACGGATGAATGATGCATTGTGGGTCCCATTGCCCATATGTATTTATCGACACAATTACCCATGGTTTTTGGAAACCAATAACCACCTACAGGGGGTAATGACAGCGGTTTGTACGAAATGAATTAGAGGTGCCGTAATACATCACAGCCGTCGATTTTGTGAATAGTGGTTTCGATTAAACCATTTGTGGGGGTGCCATCTCCCATAAAATTCGTTTACTTTGACCCTCCGCAAACCGTTAGATCTGAGCTGGCTGATCCAAGCTGTCGATTCTTCTTCCTCATCTTCCGATGACTCGAGGTCTTCATCATCCGACTCAGAACCGCTTCTATCAGCGTTTTCTACCTTCGTAATACTAGAAACTGGCTCCGAATTGACAAAGCTATGTGAAGTGGCTTTGAGGTCATTTTCTGTCATTCGATCACCTTCTTTCATAGCATACACAAACTGTTCAATATCATCATCATCATCTTCAGGCTCAAGAACTGCAACAGCCGTTTTAAAAATGCAACATCACGCTTTGAGTTTATATTAGACTTCAACGCCTTGAACATAAGCCCCAGAAGCATATCTGTCTTTGACGACTTCATGAGAACAGGAGTCAAAAGTGTTAAATAAAGAGCACGATAGAAGCGATCACTGACAGTTTGGTTATTAGCTAGAAGTTAATATAGCAACATCAATGCTTGTAGCCCAATGAATTCTTCTTTGTACACACAGACTTGTTCTTTACTCTCCGAGTCATTCCAAAATGCGGAATACCCATCGGTATTTATAATGCCAATCTTCTGCCTTGCTTTGCAATCCATTTGTTACAAGTAAATGCAACGGAATTTAGACTCAGGATCGAATTGCTTGAAAACATTGCAGTGAACGCAACACCTATTTGGTGTGCTCGGTTTTCAAAATGCGGGGCGCGATGAAGGAGCTGGAAATCACAGTGCCAAGCTATCTGAGATGCCCAATCTCTCTGGAGATGAAGGATCCGGTGACTCTCTGCACAGAAATTACTTATGATCGCGAGAGTATCGGCAACAGCTTCAGATAAGGAATCTTGCTTTTTGGTTTTTCCGAAATATTCTTCCATTTATCCTTAGAGTCTTTCAAACTCTTTGCATCTTTTCCCGCTTCATCATATGTGGAAATCAACACCTGCAATCCAACGTGGGGATGAAACACAAAAATATCTAACTCATCAACCACGCCTGCCTTCATATTTGGGTGAGCAGTTAGTAGACATGACAGGAGATACCCAGCGTTTGAGGCCACTTTCCTTTCTGGATCACCAAGCTTCTTCACAAGTGTCGAAAGAAGCTTGCGTTCTTTTCTATTCCTATTTGGCAGCAAACTGATAACTCCTTCAGTGCATCAATACCAACACCTGCATGGCGCTTACCTCATGTTCCATGGCTTCTTAGCCATGTATGTACACACAAATATAAATTTAGAAATAAACACTGAAAGCAAGGTCTTCAAGCTCTAATAATAAGCTGCCAATGCCTATTGCATGGGCAAGAGGTGCGTATATCTGCATGACATCATGAGCCAGTGTTTGTTGACAATATTTTGGGAGATGCTTTGAATGCTTTATCATATCCAATCGAGCAGCAATTTCTACAACCACGGCTTTGATATTATAGTAAGATAATCAAAACTTTCTTAGTGCATAGGCATTGTCATCACCCAAAATGTCTACTCTTGTTGGAATTTTCTTCATACGCAAGCAGTCATGCAATAAATGAGTAATTCCACGACCAAGTTGAAGGTTTATTTCATGCCTGCTAATAGCATCAAGCTCGAGCAGTGCTCTCAAAAGTCAGACAACAATGACTTCCGCTTCCCCTGCAATGTAATTGAATCTCCTAATAACAGATTTCTTAGGCACAATGTTTCGAATGCCTTTAGAACATTTTGTGTATCTCCTTGAACTTGTTCCACTTCGATAATTGTTCCTCAGCAACCTTAAATTGCCCAGCGCTGCTCCCGACTTTTTGCTAAGTAAAATTGTGCTACAACACCCACATTGGGGTTTTTCCCTGGAATCCGCCAAATATTGTGTCCTCTTGTCTTTGCTTGTCTTCCGCGTTTTGTTTGTGTTCTATCAACATTTACTATCATTGTGATTAAACTTATGTGAACTGGAATTTGATATTGGGCTGATAAGGAAATTTGAAGTAAATTGCTCTTAAGCATATAACATACCATTGTTATCTAAAATTTACATACAGCTGCAGGGCTATATAGATGTAGATTAGGCAGGGAGTGATGAAGACAGAATGAGTACCTCCGGAGGCTGCTTCAATTTGGGCTTTGCTATGATTTCGTGGATGAGCAGGATGTTGAAAATTGTAACTAGGTTCGGTCTTCATTATGATGTAATTGTAATCATGGCATTGTATATTCTTTATAAAGAAAGAACAAGAAAGGAAAATAAATTATATTTTTATTTTTTAGTATGGGTTTCATATTCAAGTTTGAGTCAAAAGTATGTTCTTTGTGCTTTTAGGTCATCTAGGTCTTTCTAGGATAAAGAATAATATTGGTTATGTGTCATAGTCCCATTTGGACTCATTGTAAAGAAGGAAAATATTTATTTTGTTGAGAGAAAGCCATGGATAAGCCCAAAACCAAGTCCGCCTAAAGGGAAGGAATTCGACCCTCAAGAAAGGCTATATAAAGGAGTGTAGCTCGAGTCGTTTGGTCACTCATCTCAAGCAAGTTCGATCTGCAATAACGAATGAGAAGAAGAGTAGCTAGACGGACGAAGAGGAGGAGCAGAAGTTGAAGTTTGCCAAAGAATCTCTTTCCTTGTCTCACTAGGGTTTGTGGAGTTGCCAGTTGCAGGAGGCCGAAATTGCAGGGCTGAAATTCTGTTGCAAGGGTCGAAGTTGTAGTATTAAGGAAGTAGTATCGAAGTTCTGGAAGCTGTCTCAAGGAAGATCTTTTTGGG
This sequence comes from Pinus albicaulis, assembly GCA_034641835.2. Lineage (NCBI taxonomy): Eukaryota > Viridiplantae > Streptophyta > Pinopsida > Pinales > Pinaceae > Pinus > Pinus albicaulis. The sequence continues at coordinate 366,161,298 of CM076577.1, forward strand.
GGTTGGCTTGGGGTTTGGAGGGTTTGTTGTCTTTGGGTCTTGGAAGTCTCTTTTGTAAGGAGATTCTAAAGAAGAAGAGAAGCATTTTCTAGGTTTTCCCCTTGAATGGGTTTTGCCCCGGCTTGGAGCCTATCTCTTGTGTATTTTGTCTCTTTGTGATCTTAATTGTTTTGGGTAATTGCTTGATGAACATATCTAAAGAAGTAATAAAGAATCAACTAACATCATAAGTAGTTATCATGATAAGGAAACCAAGTTCTAATCTACAAGTGTCCAGATTTTCCAACATGGTATCAGAGCTAAGGTGCAAGGAGACTGAATATCACACCTTTGTTGGCACTATGGCAAGGGTTACAAGGAAGGGTTTCAAGTTTCTTGGAAATCTCGCTACATCTATCAAGATTTGTCTATCGAAGATCATCTTCAAGCTCGTAAAGGAAGTAGCAAATGGAAGTTTGCTCTCCGCTCTCTGACACATTCAAGGATGAGAATGTATGGGTTATTGATAGTGGTGCCTCCAGACATATTACGGGAGAATGTAGCCAACTCCAAACCCTATTTGAGGGTAACTCATCTCCCTCAATCGAACTTGGAGACAACAAGAGCTATCGAGTGAAAGGCATTGGATCTACTTCATTGGAACTTGAGCCAGGTGGAAGTTTTCACCTCAACAACATTTTATATGTTTCAGGTTTGAAGAAAAACGACCTTTCTATTTCTTGTTTAGAGGATAAGGGTGATAGAGTTGCTTTTGTTGATGGTAAGGTTTTAGTTTGGGGTAAGGGCTCTAGTATTAATGAAGCAAGGGGAATTGGGATTTGTGAGGGGACATTGTATAGACTCTATACACCTCTAGCTCAAGCCCTAGTTCACTTGGAAGTGAGTCCTTCCGAACTATGGCATAGAAGGTATGGACACCTTCATTATAAGATTTTTCCATCTCTGAGTCAAATGGTCAATGGCATCCCTGAAATAAAGGAAGACCATGAAGGGACCTGTAAGGGATGTGCTCTAGGAAAGAACATAAAGAAACCATTTGCAAGTAGTGACACCAGATCGAAGGAAATTTTAGATCTCATACACTCGGATGTATGTGGACCTATGGAAGTCAAGTCTATTGGTGGGCATCCGTATTATGTAACCTTCATTCATGATTACTCAAGGAAGACTTGGTTATACCTTCTCAAGAATAAGGGTGAGGTATTCGAAAAGTTTCAGGAGCTCAAGAATGAAGTGGAAAACCTAATCGAGAGAAAGATCAAAATTCTAAGGTCAGAATCAATGTCCTCATAGGATTCTCAACAACATGACTCCAGAAGAAGCATTTATAGGAAAGAAGCCAAGTGTGGATCATCTTCGAATATTTGGGTGTCTTGTGTATATTCATGTACCCAAGGACAAGAGAAAGAAGTTAGATCCTACCAGTTTAAAGGGCATCTTTGTGGGATATAGTGCTTCATCAAAAGCATATAGAATCTGTATTAAGGAGGATCGTCGAATTGAAGTAAGTAGGTATGTCATCTTTGATGAGAGCATAGCTTACAATATATCAAAGGATGTTCCAGTTGACTCTGATGAAGAAGAGATACCAATCTTTGAGGATATCTCTAGGGATATTGATGGTCAAGAACTGAGACCTACTCAAGAAGATGTTGAAGGTCCTTGTGAACCCATACAACAAGTAATTGTTCTAGAAAACCAGAAGAGGCATGTTTGGCTAAAAACTACTCTTCAAGAGGCAGAAGGACATACAACATCGGGGACATCCAGGGAAAGTAAGATACCAAAGAGGTATTTTGGATATGCTGCATACATGACAAAGCTGATTGAAGCAAAACATTCCTACTATGAAGATGTAGCTAAGCATCAAGTGTGGAGGAGTGCAATGTAGGAAGAATACCGGTCTATAATGAAGAATGATGTATGGAAGATTGTCCCTAGGCCAAGTGACAAATCTATAGTTAATTCAAAATGGATTTATAAGATAAATCACGTTGCAGATGGGAGCATTGATAAATACGAAGCAAGGTTTGTAGCAAGGGGCTTCTCACAGAAATAAGGGATTGATTATGAGGAAACCTTTGCTCCCACAGCTAGGTATTTAACTATAAGATCATTAGTTTCAATGGCTATTACTATGTGATGGAACATCCATCAAAATGGATGTCAAGACAACTTTCCTTAATGGGACCATCGATGAGGAGGTTTACATTGAGCAACCTCAAGGATTTGAAATAAATCAGAGGGAGACTCATGTTTGCAGATTGAAGAAAGCTCTATATGGCTTAAAGTAAGCACCTAGGGCTTGGTATGCAAGAATGGATGCATACCTATTGAGACTTGGTTTTACCAAGAGTACTGCAGATCCTAACCTATATATCGGGGTGGTCCGGGGTGAACTAGTTATCATACTCTTGTATGTGGATGATCCACTGGTTACAGGTGTTGAGCATCAGATTCAAGAATGCATGAAGTATTTAGCAACCAAATTCAATATGAAGGATATTGGGATTATGCATTATTATTTGGGACTAAAAGTATGGTAGAAGCCAGGAGAGATATATCTTGGTCAAGGTAAGTATGTGATCAACATGTTTCAAAAGTATGGCATGATGGATTGCAAGCCTATGATGACTCCTATGATTACGAATTTGAAGAAGTGAAGGAGTTCAAAATCTAGTCCGGTGGATCCTACTTGCTATAGACAATTGATTGGGTCCTTGATGTATCTAGTAAATACAAGGCATGACACTTGTTTTGCGGTAAATGTCCTAAGTCACTTTCGGATGGAGCCAAAACATGATCATTGGATTGCAGCCAAGCATATTCTATGATATTTGCATGGGACCAAATATCACTGCCTTCGGTACACTGGTAATGAAATCCAACTCGTGGGATATACAGATTCAAATTGGGGTGGCAATGACACAAACAAAAGAAGCACAATAGGTGGATGCTTCAACCGAGGATCTTCTACGGTGTCATGGATGAGCAGAAAGCAAGATACAATTGCTTTAAGTAGTGCTGAAGCTGAATGATCCTGCAAGCGAGGTTTGTCAGGAAGCAATTTGGCTTAGGAAGTTGTTATCAGACTTGTTTGAAGGACCGCTTAGCCCTATATGGATACATTGTGATAATCCAAGTTGCATAAGATTGACAAAAGACCCGATGTTTCATGCTAAGACGAAGCATATAAACAAGAAGTACCACTACATTAGAAGTTTGGTACGAGATGGTGTCGTGGAGCTGCACTATCTACCTACAAATGAACAAGTAGCAAACATTCTGGCTAAAGCGTTACCAAACAAGAAGCTTGAGTACCTAAGAGGAAAGTTTGGATTGGTGGATATCTCCTCCCTAATTGAGAGGGAGTGATATCAGATAGTTCTTGTCTTTATGGGTCAGGGACTAGACTAGGACTAACAATCGTAAGTCTTAGTGAAGGCCACAAAGAAAGAATGGAGTCCAGAGGATCAGATAAGCATCTAGATTGGAACTTCTTATGGATTGTAGAATCCAGGGAAAGAAGTTGTTGATCGATGCTCTTTGAGGATGAGATAGGGCATCGAAGATAAGAGTAGTTAGGGAATCGATATTCTTCGAGGATCCAGGTTTGGGAATCCAAGATAAGAATAGTCCCAAAAGGACATACCTTGTAAACATCCTGATGGGGTATGTGCTTTGAGAAGTAGTGTGGCAGCTCACGTAAAGCCTCCCAGCATAATGCTCATGATTAAAGATGAGCTTGTTCGGTTAAGGCCTCTAGGGACAATGCTGCTTATGATAAAGATGATTGACAAAAGATGGCTTATCAATCCAACTCTTCTTATGAGAATGCTTCAAGATTGAGATTATTTGTACTATGAATACCTCCCTAGTTAAGAGGGAGTGTTGAAAATTGTAACTAGGTTTGGTCTTCATTATGATGTAATTGTGATCATGACATTGTATATTTTTTATAAAGAAAGAAAAAGAAAAGAAAAGAAATTATATTTTTATTTTTGAGTATGGGTTTCATACTCAAGTTTGAGTCAAAAGTATGTTCTTCATGCTTTTAGGTTGTCTAAGTCTTTCTGGGTCTTTCTAGGATAAACAATAATATTGGTCATGTGTCGTAGTCCCATTTGGACTCATTGTAATGAAGGAAAATAATTATTTTGTCAAGAAAAAGCCACGGGTAAGCCCAAAACCAAGTTGGCCCAAAGAGCAGATCAACTCCGGCCTAAAGGGAGGGAATTCGACCCTCAAGAAAGGCTATATAAAGGAGTGTAGCTCGACTCATTTGGTCACTCATCTCAAGAAAGTTCGATTTGCAATACCGAAGGAGAAGAAGAGTAGCTGAAAGGACGAAGAGGAGTAGAAGTGGAAGTTTTCCAAAGAATCTCTTTACTTGTCTTGCTAGGGTTTGTGAAGCTACCAGTTGTAGGAGGCCGAAATTCTGTTGCAGGTGTCGAAGTTGCAGTATCAAGGAAGTAAAATCGAAGTTCTGGAAGCTGTCTCAAGGAAGATCTTGCTGGGGGTTGGATTGGGGCTTGGAAGGTTTGTTGGCTTTGGTCTTTGGGTCTTGGAAGTCTCGTTTGTAAGCATATTCTAAAGAAGAGAAGCATTTTCTGGGTTTCCCCTTTGGAGGGGTTTTGCCCTGTCTTGGAGCCTATATCTTGTGTACTCTGTCTCTTTGCGATCTTCATTGTTTTGGGTAATTGCTTGATGAATAGATCTAAAGAAGTAATAAAGAATCAACTAACATCACAAGTAATTATCATGATAAGGAAAATAAGTTCTAATTTACAAGTCTCCAAATTTTCCAACACAGGAAGCAAACATCCATTGCACTCAGCATTGCTGAGGAAAAATATATTGCAGCTAGCTTGGCGAGTTCTGAAGTAGTGTGGCTTTGGAAGCTACTCGCGGGATTGTTTGATCATGTGCTAGAACCGACCATGTTATATTGTGATAATCAGAGCTGCATAATGATAACAATGTGTTATCACTCCGCCAGATTTCTAAGGCCAAGGAAGAAATCCCAACAGATGTAACCGCAGGCCAACCTTTTATCTTGGTAGCTAGCCCTACCAAGTCAGAGAGGGCTCTCTCCACAAAACAAAGCCTAGGAGGCTGAATGGATTAGGATTTTAGGCTAGGTATGAATTCAGGGGTTTTGATAATTGATTTTGGTCGGGTTGTTGGATGAAAGTATGGTCAAGGGATCTAGGTCAGGGCAAATGTAATAGGGTTGCAAAGATTCAATGGGGCAAGGTAGGCATAAGGCTTAACACTTTAAGACTGATGAGAAGCTAGAAAGAGCATGGGAGATGTATTCTTCGTAAATAGATGAAAATGGACAAATTATGATATCTTTCCCTAAATAGAGTATGAGCAAGCATGTATTCTGCTTATCAACTTGAAAGAGATCATACAACAGAGATGTAATGAACATGAAGACAACACATTCTAACATATGACGCTGAAGGAAAAACAATGATAAACATCATACCACATGTATCCCAAAAAATAGCTGCAACTCTTATTTATTAACTGGCCAAACTAAGTACAATAGTCCTTGATCAATGAGCTAGCATCCAAAATGATTCCAACCATTGCTAAGAGTGAAAAAAGGGACTAAATAAACTTCAAAACAACATTCACTCATCCTCTGGGGTCGAATCCATGAGGTGAGGAAGAGATCCACGAAATTCTGAACTGAACGCTGGAGTATAGGGCGTTGTAAATGACTCCTCTATAAATACATTCAAACTGATTCATTTGAATTAATGACAGCTTTTACCTGATGAATCTACCCCTAGTTAACTTATTCATAACATAATTACATTTACCATCCTCAATTACATAGGTGGAAACATCAATTTCTAAGATAAAGTCAAAATTACAGTGAATTTTAAAAAAAAATCAGCAAATGGTCAAGTGCACCATTTTTTGGTTAAGTGCACCCTCGCTGTGTCAAGTGCGCCCTCCCTGTTCAAGGCTGATTTTGACTGACTTGTATGCGTCTAAATCAGACCTAAAATGGTTTGTTGGAAAGATCTTCAAGTCTACTACCTGAATATGTCTCCAGTTTGCAAAATGAAGGTGATTTGATCCCTCAAAACTTCATTCTCCCAAGACTGCTCTGTGCGTAGTGCCTAGGCCAATATTGGGGCAAAAACATGATTTTTAGTTAGTTTTTTGACCTTGTGCTTGCCAAATTTGCAAGCCAGGGTTGGCAAAGTGGTTTTCTTAGATGTATTTGTCCTTAGGAATCCACTGGTGGTCTCCTTTTCCTCAAAAAGTGCCTCAAAAAAGTGCGCAGTGCCTAGGGTGCTGCGCATATGACCAATTTGCTGATATGAACTTGTTAAGGAATACACAGAAAAACACAGATTTTGCAAAAATGGGACTAATGGCTTCAAAATTGGTGGAGAGAGTGCTGGTGAGGTGGCTAGGCTTGGAGTGAAGCCTTTGCAAGTATATCCATTTTCTTCTTCTCTTTTTGATGAGTTAAGGCTTCAATCTTTGCATTTACTGCCTTGAGTTTTGCCCTTGTATTTCTTTCTCTTTTGGCATAGTGTTTGGCCATTCTCCTTTGAATCTTGTTGTCCTTTTTAGCCTTCTTTAACAACTTCTCCAAGTGGTCATTGATGGCTCGAAGCCAACCTTCCTTGGCTTCTTTGATCATCTCCAAGAATTGATCATCAAGGATGGCTTCATCAACTGTCTCTCTTTGCCTTTGTCTTTCAAGCTCCAAGGCTCTTTTTAAGCCTCTGGTTCTAGGCTTGCCTCTTGGTGATTGTTCTTCTTGTTCTTCAATCAAACCATGTTTCAAATCCAACATGTTTGAAACATGTCACTGTCATAGGAGATGCCAAAAGTTCTCTAGTACTTGGCTCAAGTCTGAGTATTCTTCCCCCTTTATGTGGCCTTCTAGCCTCTGTTTCTTCTCCCTCACTGTATGGTCTGTTCTCTTCTTCTACCATGATGTTTTAAAGTCAAAACCCTAGGGAAGTGTGATGATGGTGGAAAGTGGTCTTAGGAATGAGGAATGGGAAATGGAAATTGAGGGAGATGGTGCCAGGGATTTATGAAATGGGAAAGGGGATAGGGAGTAGGGATATGGTGGAATTTAGGATGGTGAAATTATTTACAGGTTTGGGGTTAGGAGCCTAGGTAGTTGTAGCACCAATGGCTTAAGATATTGGGAAAAAGGTTTAGGGAAAGGGAATTTGTAATACAGGGGTTTAGGAATGGGTATTTTTTAATGTAGGAAGGGTATGAAGGTGTAGGGAGATGCAATTTGGGGACTTAAGAGTGCAGTGGGAGATACTAGGGTTTTAAAATGTTTTAAACACCAAATTCCAAAACAAATTTCACAACACCCAACAAATGAACTTGATGGAATTAACTTTCACTCACTTGCTGGAGGTCGATGAGAACGTTGTTGAAGCTTAGGAAGCGATTTTTTGCATTTTGAATGGGTTTCTGGCTTTTCTGGTCAAGTGCGCCCTCGTAGAAGGAAGTGTGTCATCGCAGAAGGAAGTGCGCCTTCGCAGAAGCAAGTGCGTCCTCTGCTCTGTTTTTTGCAAATTTTCGCCCAGGAACTTGAAATTTTGCCCTCCTGGAGTGTGCTCAACGATGGTAGGAGACAAATAAGTTTGAATTTGATGTCATGAAGGCTTTAACACTTGAATGAAATTGATATTTTAATTTAAAACCCACTTTTCTAATGTTTCATTTCACCTTTGAAAACTTTGTTGAATACCTTTTTCACTTTGATTTTCTTCTTTGCAGGTTGATGTGCTGGAGTTTGGCACTCTTTACATTTTGACTTTGCTGATCTTCTATTTGGCATATGAATTTGAGATGGCAGCTTGGGACAATAATTATTACATATAATGAGCATCAAATTACAATACAAAAAAAAAAAAAAAAAAACAAAACTTTGTTTTGAATAAAATTACACTTTGGTATGAAAATCATACTTTGAAACCATAATTACAATCTTTAAAAATCATATTTACATGCTGAAGAATCTTCTTCAAATGATAAAGAAGTATTATTCAATCACTCTCACACTTTTGCTGACCTTATTGAGATGAAATGGAGTATTATTGAACCTTGGAAAATGAAACCTAGTGACTTAAATGGACCTTGAATGACCAGACTTCATGTTGACTTTAATTGACATAATGACATAGTGAAATGAGCTTTCAAGACTGATTTATGCTCAGCAAGACATGAAGGTGGGCCAACAAATGTGAATTTTTGAGGGAGAGTGAGGTTCTATGACTAGGGCTACCATCAGTGAGTGAATTTTTTACATGACCTAGTGGAATGAATAAATTTTTTTTTTGAGTGGGACCTCTAAAATGAATATGAAAAGAGAGATTTTGATCACTGATAGCAGAATGCACATTTTGACACTAACACAAAGAATCCAATTTTTCATGACAAGTCGAAGCACATCGAGATCAAGTACCACTTTATTCGCGACATGGTGCAGAAGGGAGCAATGAAGCTCCAATATGTCTTTACTGATGAGTAGATTGTTGATATTCTTACAAAGCCTCTATCCAATGCGAAGTTTGTATACTTCAGGGACAAGATTGGACTTGTTGAGAACACCTCTCTCATTGAGAGGGAGTGTTGATGAGATAGCATCATGTATCGACATTCTCCCTGTGTCATATATGACCAGAATTAGGGAGAATGGTCCAACAAAGGACAAACATTCTTCTTGTGTCAAGTTGACCAGAATTAGAAAGAATGGTCCTAGAGGCCCAAAATTACTTAGATAGAGTGTAGCCTTTCAGCATCAAGTTCATTGGTTACTCAGATGGATTGTGTCCTTTGGGGATTCACCATGAGTCAGGTACCAACTAGAATAATGGTGAACCAAGACTAGTATGTATATTATGTGATAGATAGATCAGAGTTGTGGTGATTAGTTGATGCTAATGATGTGCCATGTATCAAAGATACTGACCAAAATTATGGTTGATCTACCATGTGTCAGGAGCATCGACTAAAATTATGGTGAGAATGCACCACGTGTCAAAGGTACCGACCATAATGGTGGTAGCTTATTGATGTTGATAAATCTACCATGTGTCTAAGATATTGACCAGAAATATGGTAACTGAATGATGTTGATATTATTGATGATTTGTTATAACCTTATATTAGAGAAACTTGTTCACAAGAAGAGCATCTGTCTAGTCATTATTGTTAGAAAATCAGAAAGGCAGAAAGATTTTTTTGTTCTTGATAATTTACTTGTGATCTTTCTTAATTCTTATTAGTTTCTTATTATTTTGTTTTCTCTTAGTTCATCAAGCAAATATCAAAGCAATAACACATAGATCAAGGACACCAGATATAAGTGGACAACCACGGAAAAACCCCACTCCAGGGGAAAACCTAATCAATAATTCTTCCTTCAATAATTTTCTTGAGACTCTAGACCTCCACACCAAGTTAGCCTTCTTGATCCTACTTTCGACCCGACAACAACAACAAAACTATGCAACACTTCCTTCGACCTTGCTTCAGAGACTTCGAATTTGGAGAAAAGACTTCGATCTTGACTTAGGGAGTTCGATTTTGACCCAATACAACTTCTCAAGGCACCAACATTCAACAATAGCAAATTCGGCCTATTCTTCTCTTGGCAGCAACAACATGCAACAACTGGTAGCACCAAAACTATGAGGGACTTCGATCTTCCAATCTAGGGCACGTGTGTGAGAGATAGAGAGACACCAAAATTTCGATTTTCCTTTTCTCCTTCAGCTTGTCCAAACTCGCAATCCTTTTGGCTTCTTCCTTGACTTCACAAATTTTCCTATGTAGCAGTAGATATCGAATTTCTGTGTGTGAGAGAGGATGCTCCAAATGAATTCGATCTCCTTGTATATATAGACTTGAGGTGATCTCAAATTACTTGTGTTGAGGTCGACTTGATCACCTTAAGGTCGTCTTGGTGTGGAGGTTCCACAATTCATATTTTACCCAATGCTAAACCTTTTTACTTGTTTCAAAAGCGCAAGAAGGGTCTCTTTAAATATACAATGACTCTATAAACTTAGAATAAATCCTAGAAGTCCACAATGGGGACTTTGACCTAAAACATAATGACCCAAGTATGAAACCTATGGTTTAATAAGTCATTTAGTAATAATAAAAATTATTTTCTTTATTTTTTTGACAAGTACATTATATTTTGACTCAAGTACAATTTATGAAGATCGAACCTAGTTACAATCTTTAACACTCCCTCTTAACTAGGGAGGTATTCATAATATACAAGTACAAGAAATATATCAACTATGTGAACTATGAAGAATTTTTAGGCACCTCAATGCCATGGACTAGATTCCTAACCAGGGCAATCTATCCATTGGCCTCTCAATAGTTTAGGCATTGTAATGCCTTGGACTAGATTCCTGACCAAGGTAATCTATCTAAGCGAGACTAAGATGGACTAAAGCTTTCAGCCTCTATAGGTACCATCTGGCTTACTTACCAACCATCAACCCAACGATCCAGATGCACATCGATCCGATGCCACCCTCCCAACCAGACATCAAAACAAAGTGCCGACCCGATGTCCTTCCAGGCAATGCTTCACTCACAAAGCCTCAACAACAAATCTCTCCCTATCAAACTGATCGAAAACCATCATGCTTACCAAACCTTTGAGAGATTTACCTGTACAAACACAACCCCAGTCAGTAATACACTTTCAAGTATACATCAAAACAAACCTTCGGGGTCTCGATGTTGCTCTTCAACTTATCTCAGTAGGACCACCAATCGAATCTTTGAGAGAAGATTCCTCAATCATACACTCTCCTTTCCTACATGTAGCAACATATGTATTCCCCAATCAAAATTATATTATTCCCTCCCTCTTAATCAGGGAGATTTATTTCATCCAGGCTCCCTCAACTTCTTCCTTCGGTATTGGAGAATATTTCATGAATTCCATCCTTCTTATCATGCTTATCATATCAACTTCTCTTATGGATATCTTCACCATCTTGAATATGATTTGCCTACACAACTTAGAGAACAAGTACAACCAAATCTATAGAAGCATGAAGTTAGTCATAACAAAATCTTATAGTAGCAGAAGCATTAGACTTTACAAACATAATCAACAAGAGACTATACTTCAATACTTCAACTTCTAGCCCAGGGTTTGTTACAAACCCTTAATCACATCAACAACTCAATCAAAATGTCAGAAGACAAGGTCTGTCATATAGCGATCTCTAGAAATATGTCAAAAGAAAAGAAAAGTATCTAATAGCTTTTAGAATTCACTAGGATTTCATGTAAACCCTAGATTTCATATATGAGTTTTAACAACCAAAAACAATCACAACGTGATCAACATGAATAACTTCTACTAGGGTTTGATGTAAACCCTAGATTTTCCATCTACAAATTTTCAACAATCACTAGATAGATTCATAGATTCTAGATGGTTATACATACTAATGAATGTCAACTACTAAGGTTTAGCTGCAAAACCCTAGATTTCCAAAACAATAACATCCTTGAATTTCAAACTTGTTTGCAAACCCTAGGACTTATGACCGTAAATAATTAGGTCAACACATATATCTAGGAATGCATCATCAAACAAATCATAACATATGTCAGGTAATATTAACACATTAGACATATACCAACTTAAACCAAGCTAGGGTTTCGACAAAATGCGCACATACCTAGGGTTTCGACAGAATGGGCACATACCTAGGGTTTCATCCCTAGGACCTTACCATAAAGACAAGAGTATTTCTTATAGACCCTTTCAAACCCTAAAAATTTAGGATTTTCAGCCTATACCGTAACAACTTTTCTTTACCAAAACTTTGCCATTGGGATTGGATAACGTTTCAACCAATATTGCATGAAGTATGTCGCTATTTTCCAAAAATTTAGGCTACGTTCGGTAGCCATTTCAGTGTATATATATATATATATATTATTTTTTTATTTATATCTGCACAAAACATCCCAAATACCATATTAGTTGTAGAAGACATGAAAACATGCATATTTTTACATAAATCAAGATAGATATGACATCCATGATTCCATTGTACATCAATAATTAATTATTCGAGCATCAACCATCTAGAATCTAGGTTCTAGATCCCGGCAATTACAAACATACATCAAATTTTAAGCATGATAAAACATTAAAGCATACTATAAAACATAAATGATAAACATAAAAAATTTAACCATATTATAAAACATAAAGCATATTATCTATCAAGTGAGCAACTGTCAACATTAGTCATGTCCAAAATTCAAATAATAACGTTTACAAAATAGGCCACTTGGCCACCACCAAGACAAAAAAGTTCAAATTCACAACAAGCCTACAAGTCTAATCTATGACAAAAGCAGTAAATTGTGAAAATATCTACTAATCTCTAATCCTTCCACCAGGAAGAGTACGTGACTGTGGGCCTCCACGTGGTGGCAATGAAGACGATGGTGGCTATGGAAGTTGCGGCACTGACACTGCAACTGATGAAGACGAACCCCCTGCTGTTGGTGTTGAACCATGGAACCTAGGAAGCAAGGGACCAGTGGGGGGTGGCATGTCAACTTGATCATCATCATCATGGATAAGATCATCCTCTAATTGCTCTAATCGCAACACTCCATCCTCCAAATTGGCCTCCTCTGGATACCTGTCCCAAACCTTAAGGTCTTTATTACTCTTTGTATCATTACAATAATGGGACAACAATCACAAGTTGTAATGAACATAAAGCAAGCTCTCTGCCCGGTCTACACTCAACTTGTTCCTTTTAACACTGTGGATGAAAGAGTAAGAGCTCCAACAGCTCTCTGCAAAAGAAGTGTTTACCACCTGTGATAGCACCCGCAATGCCAAAGTCTGTAGAAGTGGAGTAGCACCTCCATGCATGTTCCACCACTCAATAGAAGAAAAACTCTCTCGATCTCTAATAGCATGCATGCTCCCAAATGGACTAGTGGAAAGCGTATAGCTGCTCAACTATTTCCGTATCGAGTGTGACTCCTCATCAAGGACTAATCTATCCAATGTAAGCATATATTTTTCTAGGACCTCTGGATCTAGGTGTGGTTTTCTCGTGCTCGCCCCCCCAGGTGCTGGTGTTGAAAGCCATGATGGACTATAGGATTTACGTGTCAAAACATATGCTAATGCATGCAATGGAACATTTAGCATATCCCATTGTTTTACCACCTCTGAACGAATATATTTGTAGGTGGTATCTCTAGGCTCAACAATGTCTTTAATCTGCCCCAACATGTTATCCATTTGCTCATACACCTCCCCAATTATTGGCTGATCTGAATATGCAAACTTGATCATGTAATAAATTGATTTGGTGAATTGCAAAACATATTTAACCTGTGACCAAAATAACATGTCAAGAATAGTGTCCTTGGCTGCATTAGCACCATCTCTATTAGTGTTAATTTCCTCCCATGATTTAACGGTGACCATATTAGATAAAGCTTGTCTCACCTTCACTAGCCGCCTAAAGGTGAGGTAATAACTTGCAAATGTTGAGTTTAAGCAACTGCAACTGCAACTTGGAGTACGTGCCATAGAAGTAGTTTACCCTTGTATGCCCTGTGATAAATTTAATGAGTTGCTTCCCTCTCTTGTAAAGCTCATTAATCCACCCACATTCTTTATGCTTCACAATATCATGCATCAAAAGGTTCAATGTGTGCACCAAGCACCCAAACCAAAATATGTGTGGATAAGTACGCTCAATAATTTTTCCTGCTCCCGTACAATTTGCTGCATTATCTGTGATCACTTGAACCACTTTACTAGGACCAACATCTCTGATTGATTGCAATAGGAGATCTGCAATGTTTTGGAAAGTTGCACTGACAGAGGAGGAATCATGACATGTAATAAACACTGCACCACTAGTAGAAACACCAAGAACATTTATCCAATGTTGTTTTCTGATATTTGTCCACCCATCTGATACAATGGATACCCCACTATCCACCTACTCATTTTTAAAACGTGTCAAAGCTACTTGAACCTTTCCTTTTTCTCTTTCTAATAACACTATTCTAGCTTTCTCATAGTTGGGGGACTTGTATCCTTTTGGGGCTTCATTGATGCCCTTTACCATTTCATGCCAATAGGGAGAGCGAAGCACATTGAATGGTACACCGCAAGCACAAAGAAATCAGACTATCTTTCCATCCACATCATCCTTCCCAACAACATTAAGGAAATCCGCTATTGTTTTTTTACCTCCAGAGCTTGTAGAAGCACCATGAGGAGATGAGCTACCAAATCTAGAGGTTGCACTTGATTCAGATTGAGTTTTTGTTTCTTGTTTTTTTGTTGTGCAGCCTCCTCTATTTGGATGTAATTTCTTCTTTGTTCAGCTGGAACCTTTGGGCAAATTGCTATCCCCACGACACCATTTTTTTCATCACTGTCTATCACCCCACAAAGATGCCTCCTCACACGGGTATATCAACCACTATATGGTTTTCGTCCATGACAACCATAAGGGCACAAAAACTTGTAGCTTCCACCACCTTTTCCCCTTCAAGTTTGGTCACATAGTTCCACAAGGGTGTCAATGTAGCTTTCCCCTCTTGTGTTTCAATGTTTTCATCATCCCCTTCCTCCTCACCATACATTGGGTCACTCATATGGGAACCACTTTCTTCTTCATGTTCTTTTCTTCTATTTCTACTCCCCCTTACCATCATCAAAACCAAGAGCGGAACGATACAAAGAAGCCAAAAAAAATATCATTTTTGAATATGAATATAGATGGTGGACAAACTGCAAATAAATGTACAAGAAGAAAGAATGGGAAAGTGTAGGAGAGGGAGGAGAGAAAATACAAAAAACAATGACAAAAAAATGAGAAAGTTTGGGGTTTGCAGTTACCTCTTTAGCTCTTGTAGATGGAAGCCCTTCTTTACTCCTCCTTCACTCCTCCTCCTTCACTCCTCCAAGTTCTCCTCAACTCTCTCTTCTCCAAGCTCTCCAAAAACACAAGTGAGCAAATGAGAGGTGAAATAGAGCTTATATGCTTTTCATCCAATCCCTAACTCAACACTAACTCACCTTCTAACCTAACTAAAGACAAAAAAAAAAAAAAAAACGCTTTTCTAAGCTGCATTAGTCGGATCCGTACGACGCTGTACGGAACTGCTTGCGATTCGTACTGATCCGTCTTGGAAGCGCAGCGCTTTCGTACGGCGATCTGCCGTACGAAACGTAGATCCGCCGTACAGAATCGTGGATCCGACCATACGGATCGGAAATTGCAGGAAGCACAATTTTTTTTACGAACCGCGTTTCGGATGACGGATCCTGTACGGTTCCGTACGGACGACGTTTCAGGGGTTGGAACGTTTTTGGGGGGGGGGGAACGTTTCCTGCAACATTCGTTTCAACTCTAACAAGTTAGAGTTTTCATGATCATACTAAAACCCCAAAAATGACATAACAATTTCTTCATCAATAATCCTAAGTAGATTTAGGGTTTCACATATTATTAGCACACCCTTAGGTTAGGGTTTTTCAGAGAACCTTTCTAGGGTTCTTTGATACAAACAATAAGAGATATAAGGGGGGTAGATTTATCAAACGACGAATCATCCCAAACAAGAATCTTTAAGATTCAAGAGAGCTAGACACAACAATTTGTTAGTAATTTAGACTGGATGTGCCAAAGAGAATAATAAAGCTTTATGATCTAAGACATACCTTTGTTTCTTGACAAACCTTTTTAACTTCAATGCTTTGTCGATGCCTTTTTTCATACTCCTTGAGCATTTAGCAAGTTATTTCCTAGACAAGGAAACATAGGTAGAAAGGTGATTAGTATTTAACATAATTAAAACTTTAAACAAGTATATGAAACCAAAACTGAAAGGGAATGAGATACTTATCTTTGGGAGTTGTTGTGGGCTCCCTCTACAACTTTGAGGGATACCTTAAAACTTATAAAACAAGAAATGTTTTTCCAAAAATATGTTAAACCTACAAATAAATATCAAAATATACAAATTAATCAATGAATGAATTGAATTGATTTACATTGAGTAGTGAAGCTCAATAAATAATACAACTGTATTTATAGAAACAACAAGTTTCTACTAAGAAAATAGAAACAACAAGTTTCTAACAAGAAACTGCTAATTACAATCATAGATGAGCAGTAAACACTAAAATAGCATTATTCTAATACCCTCCCTTAATGCTCAATCTATTTACAACACCGATAGACCCTCTGAATTTTACAAACTTATCAGGACCAAGAGGCTTGGTGAAGATGTCTGCTGGCTGCTCCGTTGTGGGAACATATAGTAACTGAATGGATCCGTCTTCAACAAGTTGGCAAATGTAGTGACAATGAGTTTCCACATGCTTTGTTTGTTCATGGAAGATTGGATTCTTGGCGAGTTTGAGCACTCCCTGATTATCACAGAACAAGGGAGTAGGACCTGCCTGGGAAACATGCATATCCGCAAGCATACGTCGAAGCCAAACTGCCTCGCAAGATGCCTTAACTGCTCCCCGCTATTCTGCTTTGGTCGAGGAGAGAGCCACTGCCTGCTGCTTCTTACTAGCTCATGTGATAGCACCGGATCCCAGACTAAACACATACCCAACTGTAGATTTACTGTCATCAACCGAACCAGCCCAGTCTGAATCTGTGTAACCACTGAGTGTAGGATCTGAACTCCGAGTGTACAAAAGTCCATAATCAGGGGTTCCTCTTACATAACGCAGCACACACTTTGTTGCTATCCAATGATCAGCGTTAGGAGTTGACATGAAGCGTGAAATGTAGCTCACTGCAAAACTGATATCAGGTCAAGTGGCAGTAAGGTAGATGAGGCTGCCCACTAACTCCCTGAATAAAGTTTCATCTGCAAGTGGTGAGGATGATTGAGCTGAAAGTTTGAGCCCTAGTTCCATAGGAGTTGTGGTAGGTTTGCAATCCTGCATTCTGAACCTTTCCACAAGATTTCTGACATACTTGGACTGAGAGAGAAAGATGTTGTTCTCAGTCTGCCAGACTTCTACCCCTAAACAGTAATGAAGAAGCTCCAAATCTGTCATATCAAAAGTGCTGCACAAATCTTGTTTGATCCCATGGATCAAATGTGCTGAACTACCAGTAATAATAAGATCATCCACATAGACAACCACAAACAGAATATCATCACCAGTATGTTTGATATACAGGTTTGCATCAGATGGACTCCGCTGAAAACCATGATCTGTTAGGTACTTATCAATTTTCATGTACCAAGCCCGAGGGGCTTGTTTCAGACCATAGAGTGCTTTTACTAATCTACAAACTTTTTGTGCTTGATCGGCAACCTTGAATCCTAGAGGCTGCGTCATGTAGACTTCTTCCTGTAAGTCACCATTTAGAAAAGCACTCTTTCCATCCATCTGATGGACTTTCCAACTGAACTGAGCTGCTAAGGCAAGGACAAGCCGTATGGTACTCATCTTGGTTTTAGGAGCAAAGGTCTCCTCATAGTCTATGCCTTCTTTCTGTGAGAATCCTCGAGCAACAAGACGAGCCTTATACTTGTCGAGGGTTCCGTCAGCTTTGTATTTCACTTTATACACCCATTTGCAGCTAATGGGTTTCTTCCTTGCAGGAAGATCAGAAAGGGTCCAAGTGTGATTTTTCTGAAGACTCTGGAATTCAGCGTCCATAGCCTGTTCCCACTCAGGTATGCCCTTAGCCTCTAAATAGGTTTGAGGCTCAAAAACACTGTCTATGTTAGCCATAAGAGAAAAATTTACTGTAGGCTGCTGTTTGCTCTTATTTCTAGAAGTTCTACCTTCAAGGAGTTCATTATCCCGAAGATCACCAATAGTTTTAGCCCACCATTTAGGCCGGAGAGTAGAAGAACCAATATCTAGAGGAGGTGGAGGAGGCTCAGGAACAATAGGAGCAGCAAGAGGAGGATTATTTTCCGGAGGAAGCTCAGGTAGTGCATCATCAAAGACTGATGCTGCATCATCCCTCCCATCAGGTGGACGTAATGGAAGAAAAACACTGTGAGACTGATCCTCAGAACACTGCTCAGAAGGAAGGGACTGAAAGAAACCTCTGTCTTCATCAAATACCACTTCCCGACTGAAGATAAGACGATCTATATCTATCAGCCTATAGGCCTTGTGGTGATCACTATACCCTGTCATCATGAGTTTTTGGCTTTTGGAATCCAACTTAGAGCGCTTAGCACCGGGAATCCAAACATATGCAACTGAGCCAAAAACTTTGAGAGGGTTGATCTTAGGCTTTCGACCAGACCAAACCTCTTCTGGAGTCTTCCCTTTAACAACCTGAGTAGGTGATCGATTAAGAAGATAGACTGCAGTAAACACTGCTTCAGCCCAAAATTTGTTCGTAACACTCCTATGTTGTAACATAGAACGAGTCATTTCAACAACCGTACGGTTGTTACGTTCTACAACACTGTTCTGCTGAGGAGTGTAGGGTGTGGTTAACTGGTGTTTGATGCCATGGGTATCACAGAAGTTGGAAAAAGCAGAAGAACAAAATCCCCCCCCGTTATTTGTCCTAAGACTTATGTTAAAATTGGACAACTAGGTCCAAACTCCGGGTTGTGCTGCTCAGATGACGATCGCAATATTTTTATTGGATTTCTCTTTCGGAGAGGTGTAAGATTGATCTAAAGATCATCTCGATCGGATGAGCAGAACATGTACTTTGAATTTATTCCACTTATGTGCTAGGTCGGCCTGGAATAAAATATTGACTTAAATGTCTTAAAGGACGTGTCACACACCCCCAAAGATTCCTATATATTGGAGAGACTTGGAGTTCATTTGACACACATCGATGTAAGTAACCTTCCGGATAGCGTTGAGCCGTGTATTCTCGCGACTGCCCCGTTGGTGTACGCTTAATGAAGGACTCATTGAAGATTTTGTCGGTAGTGATTCCGTCGACGCTCGTAACGTCACCATTCTGTCTTCTGCTCGCTTGTCTTTACTTTGTCTATTAGCATGTTCTATCTTCTTCGTACGCCCTAACCGAAATGGCACAGGAACAAAATTTCTGAATATGGTACGATATAAGGTTGAAGACAATGCCTGAAAGACAAGGGTATCCCACTAGCGGGAAGGTGTGCCACTAACGCATACATGCGTACGTTTACAGAAACAGACCCCGAGAAGGGGTGGTCGAGATACATATATATACAAAACGCTACCATAAGAGGGTAGCTGAAAAGCTGAATTTTTTTTTCTTCGACCTTGGTTAAAGGCCAAATAACAGTTCCCGGAAGAAAAGTAGGAGTCTGATTATCTGGTAAATTATGGGTTGCGGTGCACACGATGCTGCCGCATGTTCAAAATCGAAAATGATGTGGCTGCCGGAAGAGCCCAGGGTGTATACTAGAGTCCGGCCAAGTAAAGGCGGTATGTTTGGATGCCGTGAAAATCCGGGCAAGACAAGAAGACGAAAAATTCGATCTCTGTTCCGGTCCCCACCAGATTTGCCCGTCCGTCGAATGAACCTGCGGATATCACTGTATGAGGCCGCGGGCCATATCTCTTCAGAAAAAAAAAAATCGACATCGTATAGTTTTACATGGCAGCGCGTAATTTTTTTTAATGCCAGGGGATCGAATCTGTTATTGGAGTCCTGCGTTGAGTTCTGTGTCGACGCGGCCGTCGTGGACGTATACGTCACGAGGAAAACCCATGACAGTCGACGCTTCGAAGGCGCACATCTTATTGGCTTTCATACAATTGAATAATGGAGGTCATCACGTCATAACGAAGTTGGCACTGACCGTGGAAATGAATCGAGTGTTTTTCTGTGTCTTCCGGGACCTCCTGGCGCTGTTTTTGCTCGGCCCTATCCCCTATTTCCAAGCGAAGCCCCCAATATTCCAATTTGCTGATAAAATCAAGTGGGAAGCCGAGAAGTTGGACGAATTTGAATGCGGATGAGACATCGTGGTGGCAGAGGCTCGAATTTACAGACCCGCGAAGCCAAATTTAATCCTGAGCGCCGACCCACGCTGTTTATTCGCGACGTTTTCTTTTACATGGTGGCGGCCACCACTCTGTTTTATGTTTACTTGACGAGCGTGATTTTCCTTTGGCAGGCCGTGGGATTGGTTATGTTCTACCTGATGTTCGTTGTCGTGGTTTTCTGGATGGATCGCTCCTGATGATGTAAAAGCCATATAATTTTCTGCAGTATACGTTTTAACCGTTGTCGTGTTTGAGCAGAGAGGAAGCCGCTTCCTTGAAAGGAGATCAGCGAAGATTAGAGCCGCTTTCTTAGAGATGGCAAGCATCCATGATAAGAAATCCAAGAAGCCATTGCCTATAAGTCTCAACATGCCTATTACAAAAGCCACGGAATCATATTTTGAAATCGTTCAGCTGTTCTATTCCAAAGCTTCTGCTGGAATTATCAGTTCAGAACCCTTGAATGATGAATGCATCAGTTATTATGTTCGGTTCTTACTGGCTGTGCCATCAAGGTAGAGGAAGAGAGAGCTGGTGCTAACTGCTATGTACAGGAATTGAAGCCATGTACAGTATGTGTGAATGCAAGACATTTGCTACGTTCGTTGCACTTATCGCCTTACAAATCCAGTTGTTACTGAGATTATCCTTGCTGCACAACAGGTCTGATGTTGCTTGTATTATATTGTTCAAATCCTGGTGGAAATTGAATTGCAGGGTTCTGTGT
This sequence comes from Pinus albicaulis, assembly GCA_034641835.2. Lineage (NCBI taxonomy): Eukaryota > Viridiplantae > Streptophyta > Pinopsida > Pinales > Pinaceae > Pinus > Pinus albicaulis. The sequence goes on from CM076577.1 coordinate 366,182,072, forward strand.
ATAAATTAAAAAAAAAAAAAATGACGTTGAAGGCAGCATGTTGGAACAGCCGCAGATTCATTAAAATTGTAGTTCTGATTAAAGATGAGTTGTTATTTTTTAACTCACCTACACAATCAGGAGGCTAGAACCTGAACAGAAGTTGTATTGCACGACAGTGTGGTGAACTGTCTCCTATTGAAGGTCAGATCACCTTAAGAAAGTAACAAGTGAGAAAGGCTTCTGTCAAGCTCGGATAGCCGACTTAAGACTTCAGACCTGTGGTAAACCTGTAGGAAGCTGAACAGTCTTCCGAATTGGCTCGGACAGACCTGCAAGAAGCTCCTTCCAGTTCGGACCTGTGAAGAGGCTCAGTTTAGAACTCGGACCTGTGATTATCACTTGAGGAGAATCAGAATGTGGCTTGGAATTGCAGAACTGAGGAGGACTGTTTAAAGGCCAAGAGGCCTAGTGTAAGGCCCTCTCTTCAAGCCGTAGGTGCAGTATTACATGGAGCTTTCTAATCTGAAATTGGGCGCTGAAGTGATGTGTTAAGGAGGGTTTGGATGGAGTGTTTTGTAGCCATTTCAATGGTGTAAAAGGGACTTGGTAAAGGCAGTTTGTTGAAGTCCCATGAGGAGTCATTTTATTTGTTCTTGCTGTGTAGGAAGATATGGAAAATGACATATGGCAGAATCCAAATAATCCTGGTCAGTGATATCTTTGAGGCATATGAAAAAATCATATCTTCTATTCTGTCAGGCAGTGATGAATATGATAGTGATATGTATGATTGCTGACAAAGATATTGGACAGAGGTTTGGGCATCATATTTGAAGCTGGGATTGTCTGAAGGCTTTTGGAGACAATCTTAAGAAACAAACAGCCTGATTTGATGAAGTGTGATGTGAAACAATGGTGGTTTCTTGTAAACCATAAGCTGGAGATATCCTTGTATTGGCAAGTATAATAAGCATGTTTGAAGCTGGAAATTTTAAAGAGCTGTCTGCTGAAATAACCAGAAATGGGCCGATCTGGAAGCACTCAAGGTGCTATGCCTCAAGTGCTAGATGAACCAAGGTAGATTGGATCCCTTGTTTTTTTTTGTAAGCTGCAGTCTTAGAAGGCTGTTTGGAGGAGCTACTCACAGAATAACAGGTAGTGGCTGAAAGGACTTCTAACACAAGCTGAGGCTTGTTGATATGTTCCCCCTGTATGTCAGTGACATAGATAGACACCTATGTAGCAGCAGCATGTGACTGTATCAGTCCTACATTGGAGCGTTATGGTAAACTTAAAATGTGAAGTTTATGCAGTTTTTGGTCACATGGTTGGAATCTTGAATCATGATCAGCAAAGTCTGTTGGATGGCTTTGACTATGGGAGATCAGGTCCAAATTCCAAGATGGTGTCTGGGGATGCCCTCATTTAAAAACAGATGTCTTCTCTCTCGAGAGAAGCTGACATTAAGAGGTAGATATATCTGTATATGCTCCTGAATGGATGTCTTTGTTCAACGAAAGAAGATCCTCATGGCTTAGGGACATATGGCTTCAGAGGGGGAAATTCCGAAGGAAAACCAAGAAGCCATATCAATAACAGGATATCTAGCAGCCATGAGTACTTTTGTACAATCTGACCTTGGATACCTTTGAGGAAGTCGTAAAGCATCAAGTCTGGAAGGATGTTATGCTGTGGTCCCAAGACCATAGGACAAAGCAGTTGTCACCTCGAAATGGCTCTACAAGATCAAGCATGGATCTGTTGGAAGTGCTGAAAAGTTCAAGGCAAGATTCGTTGCTTGTGAGGAAGGTATAGACTATGATGACATATTTGCACCTGTGGCTCGAGATACCACCATTCGATCTATTATAGCCCTTGCTGCTACGCAAGGATGGAGTCTTCATCAGATGATGTGAAGACTGCATTTTTCTGCATGGTGTGATAAAGGAAGAGATATATGTGGAGCAACCTCTGGGGTTGGAAGTCCAGGATCGGGACACCCATGTCTGCAGGATGAAGAAAGCCCTCTATGGGCTGAAACAAGCACCCCGAGATTGGTACAAGAGGATAGATAGCTACTTGATGAAGCTGGGCTTCACTCGAAGTAATGCTGATCCGAACCCTTACTTCAAGATTGTCAAGGGAAACCCTCTCATTCTGGTGCTGTATGTGGATGACCTCTTCTGACAGGTGCTGACCCTCTCATTCATCAGTGCAAGAGGGAGCTCGCTGCTGAGTTCAAGATGAAGGACCTAGGACTGATGTCTAGGCCTGAAGGTCTAGCAGAGACCTGGCGAGATTTTCCTTTCTCAAGGAAAATACATTATGAATTTTCTGGTATGATGGACTGTAAGTCCATGGAACTCAACTTTAAAAAGTTGAGTAGCAGTGTTGATGGGCCTGTCCTACTGAGTATCGTTAACTCATAGGGACCCTGATGTTCTTAATGAACACTTGTTCGAACATATGTTGTGCAGTGAACACTTTGAGTCAACACATGGTTGATCATAACATTCACTGGGTTGGTGCCAAGAAACTCTTGAGATATCTCTGAGGCACGATAGACCATGTACCGAGACACACCTACGTATATGACACTGTGATACACCGATGCCGATTGGCCGGAGTGTGGTGATCGTAAGAGCACACTGGAGGCTGCTCAATTCTGTTCGTCGACCCTGCGGATGAGCAGAGCAGATTTACTCAATGGCTTTTAGGCACCGAAGGCGGCCGTGTCATATTGCGGGGACAGTATGTATTCGTTGTAAAGCAAAGCTTTACAAGTAAAGCTCTTTAGTGAGCCGTTTGGATATGTGCTAGATACCACCCATGGATACTCGTGATAAGCAAGAGTGGGATTCATATGACTGAGAATCCTGTGTTCCACGATTGATCCAAGCATGTAGATGGCTGGTACCACTTTATCTGGGATATGGTACAGCGAGGCGCCGTAAGGCTCGATCATATAGGAACTGATGAGCAGGTCGCGAATATTCTCACTATGCCCTTGGGGAAGGTCATGTTCCTAACCTTCCGTGAGAATCTTGGAATCATGGAATCGACCCTATTCTGAGGGTCCTGTTGGACGATGAGCTCTGGGAGCTCAAAAAGGGGGTTTTGGGGATAGCTTCTCGAAGCTATAAGCACTTTTGGTGCTTCTGCCCCACCGTTGTGATTATTGAGTTGGTTCGCCTCTCATTTATCTGTGCCCCGTATGCATCCTACCCATTGAGTTAAGGGCTCATGGGAAGTACCTCTCATTTGGCCAATGAGATGGGAAAGGCTAGAGACTAGTAGCAAAGACTAATGGACGCATCAGAATTTGCCGTACTCTCTATCTAGGATGGCACAGTCCAACCACTTGATCTGGGATCAAGTTTAGTGAGGTCTGGGACCTCTGCCTGACTTCGGGTCAGATGAACCAACTTCGGGTTGGTTGGAGACTCTTTGTGAGTCGGATAGAGGTTTCGGACCTCTGGGCTGAATCTGTCAGCCGGGTATGATGTCTTTGTGACTGACCCACTTCTGTTCTGAAATAAAGAGGCCAGCAAAGCAAGTTACGGCAGGATGACGCACGATGTTTGGATTGCACTAGTGGACGGAGTTCTCCCTAGTTGAGAGGGAGTGTTAAAATTGGACAACTAGGTCCAAACTCCGGTTGTGCTGCTCAGATGACGATCGCAATATTTTTATTGGATTCCTCTTTAGGAGAGGTGTAAGATTGATCTAAAGATCATCTCGATCGGATGAGCAGAACATGTACTTTGAACTTATTCCACTTATGTGCTGGGTCGGCCTGGAATAAAATATTGACTTAAATGTCTTAAAGGACGTGTCACACACCCCCAAAGATTCCTATATATTGGAGAGACTTGGAGTTCATTTGACACACATCGATGTGGAGGGATTCTCTCTCTCTTGATAGCGTTGGAGCTGTGTATTCTTTGTTTGGGTTGTTCTGGGGTTATGTGTGACACACTTGGCTGAATGACCTATTGAAGACTTTGCTGGTAGAAGCATCCTGCTGATCGCCGTAACGTCACCATCTCCTATCTCTGTTCTGGCTTGTCTTCTATCGATCTATTAGTATGTTCTATCTTCTTCAGTATTGTGCCCTAATCTGAAATGGCATAGAACATGAGCAAATTTTAACAACTTATGATATTACAACCAGACTCTTTTTCAACTAAGGACTTAAACTTTTGAAAGATGCTAAATACATCAGATTTATGTTTTAAAAAGTACACCCACATTTTTCTACTGAAATCATCTACAATGAGCAAAAAATATTTGCAACTAGTAACTAAAGATGTATTCATAGGACCACAAATATCAACATGAATTAATTGGAGTACCTTAGATGCGCGCCAAGATTCTCCATCCTTGAATGAAGACCGATGTTGCTTGCCAGCTTGACAGGCGCCGCACACTCCCAAATGCTGTGTCTAAATATCAGGTAACCTTGACACAAGTCCCTCCCGAGATAGATGAGAGAGATACTGAATGTTTAAATGCCAATATCTCTGATGCCACAGAGTGCTGATGGGAGAAACACGAGCTGCTAGAGCCACTTCTGGGGAATCACCGGTGTCAAGAAGCCTATATAGGCCATGAAACCCTAGTCCGACAATAATCGTAAGCCGAGTGTCCCTGTCAATAATGGAGCGCTTGTGCGCACTGAACACCACATCGAGCTGAGAAGAGTTTCTCATAATTTGGCTGACAAATAGCAAATTAATTTCCATACCAGGAACATAGTACACATTCAGGAAGATGAGTGTGCACCCACCAGACTAGATCTAAACTGTACCTCTGCCAACCACCGTGTACTCCTCACCTCCGCCGAAGACCACGGAATCACTGAAAGATGAGAAATCAGTAAACCAGTCATGCCTGTGAGAGAAATGACGTGATGCACTAGAGTCAATGTACCAAGCAGATGACGGGGCGTGATCCGAGTACCTTTTAGCCATAAAGGCATAAAAGGAAGATTCCTTCTGCTCGAAATGTTCTGCGACATTTGCTTGCTGATGAGACCCTCCCTGCTTCTTCTGTTCAGAAGCAATCCTCTGTCGACAATCTTTCTTCAAATGACCAAACTTGTGACAGTGATTACACTGCACATTTTTCTTCTTATTAGGATCATAAGACTGAGAAGAACCTGTCTTCTGAAATGACTGAGAGGACTGATATTTGGTAGCAAAAGCATTTTTTGAGGAGGTTGATGAAGCACCACTACCAAACTGCTGTTTCCAACGATCCTGTTGTAGGAGTTTGGTGCATAGCTTTGGAAACTTCAGATCAACATTAGTGGAGGTAATGTTGAGAGTTTCTATAAAGTGTTCATAAGATTTTGGTACACTTTTCAGGGTGATGACTACCATATCTTCTTCCTCCATGGTCCGACCAATGGCTTCGAGCTGATCTCGAATGGCTTTAATCTTGTTAAGATGTTTCTGTAAAGACATATGTTCGTCCATCATGATGGAGAATAACTGATTCTTTAGAAAGAAAGCTCTGCTCTTGTCGGATGTCTTGTGCAATTCCTTCAAATGTTTCCATATTTCGGCAGTTGTCTTGATGGAAGGGATCTGTGGTAACTGATCATCAGTTATAGAGAGTTTGAGAAGCATAACAGCCTCTCGATTTCGATCATCAAACTTATCTTGATCTGCACTAGGTGTACCAGCACGAAGTTTTGTGCCCAAAACGAGCTGGTCAAGACGTCTATATTAAAAAATGGTCAACATTCTCTGTTTCCAGATGTTATAATTGTTGCCATTAAAGCGCTGATTGCCTTCCAACATCAGATTGGTTAGTGAGGCCATTGTCAGATATCTTAGATCACTGATCAGAGATTCCTCCGATGCACAAGTCCAAGATCAAACCCCAGAAACCTCAAAAATGAACAGAATAAGAGGGAGATTCACGACATACAGATTAAAACCCATAAACTCCACAATTCAACTCAAAAATACGGATGATTAGCCAAACGTCAACAATCCTTTTTCTAATCGAAAAAAATAATAGAAGAAATCCGATACAACTAAAATTCAATGCCCAAAAAGAGCATTTTACTAACCACAATTACTACTGCAATACCAAAATGACAGGACATGCAGGAAAGTGGCAGAAACTGCAAGATAGAAGGCGCAGTCTCGGAGATCTGCTAGAGAAAAATTTACCCAAATGATGAAAAGTTGCAATCTGAAAGATCAGTGTATCGAAAACAGTATTTCATGAACTACAATACGTCAATTGTGAGGAGAAACGAGCAGCATTCTGGAAGAAATCTGGGCAGCTTTTGATGAAGAGATGCCTCATAAGATAAGTCGAGCCACAAGGGATCAGAGAAAACCAGATGCTATGCAATCAATCGTATCTGGGAACCCAAAGCGATAGTACACATTACGCCAAACTTTAAAAAGTATGGATTAGCAGCGGGGATAACACACTAGACGCCCGTAAACGAGAGATTAGACAGCAATTTAACAGTGTCACACTGTCTTCGTCAATTTGAAGGCAGAAAGAGAGACCTTGACCGATATATAAATTGTAATTCTTATCGAAATGGCGGCTCAAAAATTGTGACGCCAAAATTTTTTTCAGACTTCTAGAGAGCTGTTTCGAAATGAAGCACAAAATTTTCTCAAATAATGAAGAATTATTTCGAAAAAATACCTAAGCTTTGATATCATAATGAATGAATGAATTGAATTGATTTACAATGAGCAGTGAAGCTCAATAAATAATAAAACTGTATTTACAGAAACAACAAGTTTCTACTAAGAAAGTAGAAACAACGAGTTTCTAACAAGACACTGCTAATTACAATCATAGATGAGCAGTAAACACTAAAATAACATTTTTCTAATACAAATGAAATATCTAAGGCTAAAATCAAAGGGCTTAGTAGTGTAAGTCCCTTATGTCAGATTCTTCGGGTTTCACTTTCTTGGGAGATGCTTCTTCAGTCACATTTGCATGATCTCTTTCTCTTTTCTTATTTCTAGGATTGTCGAGGCAATCACTTCTATAGTGACCCATTTTATGACAACGATAGGATTCTATCTTGGACATGTCAACTTTCTTTCTTGGCCCCTTCTTCTTGAAGTTTCCCTTGTTTTAAGCAATGTAGGCATTTGAAACTTCTTCATTGTTGGTTGCTAATGAGATGCTTAAATCTTCTTGACTGCAGGCAATCCATAGTTCTTCAAAAGTGGCAGCTTCTTTCCAACTCTTGAGTGCTGAAGCGAAAACACTCCAAGAAGGTGGCAACCCTAATAAGGCAGTGTTAATTTTAGACAACCATGGTATGTTCTATGCTTAATGCAATTTACTTCATTCTTTTTTATTAGCCCAATTCAGATTTGCAATCACATAACCATTGAAAGTAAACGCTGATAGAACATAAAATTAAATTGACAGAAGATGAGCCAATACAAGATACAGGGATTTGTAATTCTTCTTATTCAGTAGAGATAGAGAAAAATGTTTGTTACAATAGTCAACAGGATGCCCTAGCCTTCAAAGACTTTGCTAGTCAAACTAGCCCTTCAACCTCCAAATGGTTCAATCAAACTTGGTCAAAGTTAGCCTTTCTTCAAGGTCAAACTCACCCCAAAAACTAGTCCACAAAACAGTCAACGCACCAGTCAAATCTGCGGTCAAATTAGTCAACGCTGTGGTTAAGGCTGTGGTCAAAGGTAAATGTTTGACCTCGATTTCTATTCCCTCCAATGCAACCTTTCAAGATCGGATTTCATGAGCAGAAAATGCAGTCAAACAACAAGGTTTGACCCACGGTCAACACTGGTCAATGCTCCAGGAAAAGCCCTAAAACAATCTGAAATATTTTGCTGCTGTTTCACACATGTGGAGGAGAGAGAAAGCCTCTTAGGCTTGTACGAACCAATCAGATGAGAGAGAGATGTGTGAGATGAGTTGATGATGAAATGAGCATCATGTCTCTCCAATTTATATCCATGATTGGGGGTGAGTGACACACCTTTTGGGGCTTGTGAGCCTACATTAAAATTCTGGCCGACCTTGACAATTTGCACGTGTGGAAAGTAAATTCAAAATATAAGATCTGCTCATCCAAACGATATGATCTTTAGATCAATCTCACACCTTTCCGAAAGAGGAATCCAACAAAAATATCATCTCCATCATATGAGCAATGCAACATGGAGTTTGGACCTAGTTGCCCAAAATTAACACTCCCTCTCAACTACGGAGTACTCCATCTGTCCACTTGTGCAATCCTGTCATCCAGTACCATCATGTACTATCATATAACATCATGCAATCCTGTATCATCCTGCTGTATCTGCGTTGCTAGCTCTTCTCTGCTATAGAAGAATAAGAAGATCGAGAGTGAGTCACAAAGACATCACACTCCACTGACCCGAAGTTAGTTTAGAGGTAAAACCTCAACCAAACTCAAGAGAGAGTCACATACTGACCTGAAGTTAGTTAGAGGTAAGAACCTCATCCAGACTTGATCCCAGATCAAGTTGTTGGACACATCCCATCCTATACATAGAGAGTACGACAAAACCTGATGCGTCCATCGGTAATGCTATCAGTCTCTATTCTTATTTCCCACCTCATTGGCCAAATGAGAGGTACTTCCCATGAGTCTCAAACTCCATGGGTAGGATGCATGTGGGGCATAGATCAAAGAGAGGGTGAACCAACTCAATATCATAATAGTGGGGAAGAAGCACACCAACAAGGTAAGGTGAACCTCGCCCTGTGGTTGCTTATAGCTCCAAGAAGCTATCCCCAAGCCCCCTAGAGCTCCTAGAGCTCATAGTCCAACTCAGGCGGGACGCTCAGAATAGGGCCTATCCATGATACCAAGCTTTTCACGGAAGGTTAAGAATTTGACCTTCCCCAGGGGCTTCGTGAGAATATTTGCGACTTGCTCATTAGTGCCAATGTGATGGAGCCTTACGACGCCTCGCTGTACCATGTTCCAGACAAAGTGGTACCTAATATCAATATGCTTGGATTGGTCGTCGAACACGGGATTCTCAGAAAGACAAATCCCACTTTGGTTATCACAAAGGATAACAGTGGTATCCAACACATGTCCAAACAACTCACTGAAGAGCTTTCTCAACCAAATAGCTTCACAACAGGCCATACTCCTTGCAATGTATTCGGCCTCAGCGATGCTCAAAGCAACCAATTTCTGCTTCCTGCTCATCCAAGATATCGAAGCAGAACCTAGAGTGAAGCAACATCCAGATGTGCTCTTACGATCCACCACACTGCCTGCCCAATCGTCATCGGTATATCCATGGAGCCTCATACTCTCGATAGTGTATCTCAGCCCATGGTTGATTGTGCTCCGAAGATATCTCAAGAGATTCTTGGCACAAATCCAGTTAATGTGATGAGGCTCGACCATGTATTGACTCAACATGTTTACTGCAAAACATAAGTCTAGACGCGAGTTCAGTAAGAACATCAAGGCCCCCACGAGTTGATGATACTCGGTGGGGATTTCCCAACTCGGGCCCAATAGCACTTCCACACAACTTCTTAAAGTTGAGTTCCATCAGAGTAATCACGTACTTGCAGTCCACCATCCCAAATGATAAATCTCTCTAGCAACTTCACGACATATTTTCCTTGAGAAAGGAAAATCTCACCTGGCTTTTGCCAGACCTCCAAGCCTAGGAAATAGTGCATCAGTCCTAGGTCCTTCATCTCGAACTCGGAAGCTAGCTCCCTCTTATATTGATGAATGAGAGGGTCAGCATCTGTCAGGAAGAGATCGTCCACATAGAGAACCAGAACGAGAGGCTTGTCATTATCAACCTTAAAGTAAAGGTTTGGATCAACATCACTTCGAGTAAAGCCTAGCTTCATCAAGTAGCTATCAATCCTCTCATACCAAGCCCTTGGGGCTCGCTTCAACCCATAGAGGGCTTTCTTCAACCTGCATACATATGAGACTCTATCTTGGACTTTGAACCCCAGAGGTTGTTCCACATAGACCTCTTCCTTGATTGAACCATGTAAAAAGGTAGTCTTCACATCCATCTGATGGATACTTCATCCTTGCGTTGCAACAAGGGCAATGGTTGATCGAATGGTGGTGTAGCGGACAACAGGTGCAAATATATCATCATAATCTATGCCTTCCTTTTGAGAGAAGCCTTGGGCAAAAAATCTTGCCTTCTACTTTTCAACACTTCCATTGGCTCCATGCTTGATCTTGTAGTGCCATTTCGAGCTGACAATATATTTGTCCTTTAGTCTAGGGACCACATCCTAGACATCATTCTTCATGATTGACTCATATTCCTCGTGCATAGCATCCTTCCAAACTTGATGCTTTATGGCTTCTTCAAAAGTTCCAGGCTCAAATTGAACAATAGTACTCATGGATGCTAGGTACCCTTGGTATCTATTTGGCTTCTTACTTTCACGGAATGTTCCCCTTGGAGCAGTATGCCCCTCAGCATCTTCGAGAGTGTCTCTAAGCCATGAAGGTCTTCTTTTAATTGAAGAAGGTGGATCTATAGGATCCATCAGACCTTCAACATCGAGCATCAGTTCTTCCTGCCTTTCAGCTTCTTCATCTTCTTTGTCTTCTTATGAGATAGGAAGATCCTTGACTTTCCTGAGGGCAACTATACATCTTCGTTGAAGGTGACATCATGGCATATCTCCACTTTTCTTTGACCAGGCACATAGATTCTATATGCCTTCGAGGTTTCACTGTAGCCCACAAACGTTCCTTTCTTCCCAGAAGCATCCAACTTGCTCCTCTTTTCTTTCGGCACATGAAAATAAATGGGACTTCCAAAAACACTAAAATGAGAGACATCGGGCTTCGTACCAGAGAAGACTTCTTCGGGAGTTTTGGAGTCCAATGCAGAATGTGGCCATCTATTTTGAACATACACAACGGTGTTGGCAGCTTCTCCCCATAGGAACTTCAGAAGACCTTGGTCATAAAGCATGGCACGGGCGGCTTCCAAAATGGTTCTATTCTTCCTTTCAGCAACACCATTTTGTTCGGGAGTATACACAGTGGTGGTCTCCCTCTTAATGCCACTTCCCTGCAAAGTCATTAAATTCATTCGACTCATACTTAATTCCATTATCGGTCCTCAAAATTTTGATCTTCTTCCCTGTATGATTTTCAACCAAGGCCTTGAAAATGTATGATTTTCAACCATTATCGGTCCTCAAAATTTTGATCTTCTTCCTTGTATGCTTCGTCCTTCTTCAAAAAATATATCCAAGTCTTGCGGGAGAAGTCATCTATAAAAGTGATATAATATAAGCATCCTCCCAAGGATGTTACAGACAACATACTAGATAGACCATAATGTATCAATTCCAAAATATCAAATGTCTTCGTGACACTTGAGGGGAATGGTCCCCTTGTATGCTTTCCTTCAGCACAACCCTGATATACACCTTTATAATCATCTTTGAAATCGGGCATCCTTGTCACCACCTTCCTTGCTTCGGGAAGGGCTTTGTAATGAAGGTGTGCAAACCTTCGGTGCCATAGCTCGTATTGAAGAGTTGTGTCACATGTCATGGCCCCTAGAGGACTTCCTGCAACTTGATTGTGTATCAACCCTAACACCAAGAGTGAACGCTTCTTTGAAGTTCCTCTTCCAAATGCGTACCTTTCCATCGATGAATGCCACCTTGAATCCCTTGTCTTCCATTGCCGAGATAGACACTAGATTCTTCTTCAAGTTAGGTACGTACAACACATCTTGCAAGTGGAGGACTTGACCTTGATTTAGATGAAGGGTCACAGTCCCTGTCCCTTTCACGGGATAGGTGGCATTGTCTCGAAGTATAATTTCCAAATTAGTATCCTTTTCAATCAAATTAGAGAGGGTTTCCTTATATCCAGTGAAGTGCCTTGAGGCACCACTACCAATCAACCAATTGTCCATGGTGTCGGAAGGAAATGCAGCAGAGAGGGAAGATATAAGAATATATTCATTTTTCTTATCAACAACATTAGATTCATCATACTTGGAATTCCTTGACCTCTTCAAAGGTTGACAATTTCCATTCCCATGTCGATCAGAGGGAGCCTTCCTCTTTCCTTTGAACCTGTTGTTCCTTTGATTTCCATTCCCCCTGAAGTTGTTGTTGTCACCATCTCCGGGAGAGTCCCTTCTATTAGGGCATTCTCTTGCATAGTGAACAAACTTGTTACAATTTTGACATCTTTCTTTTCTTCCTTTGGGACCCGCTCTTCCATGGTTTTGATTTCTCGGACCAACATTGTTCCTCTTCTTTGCATGAGCGGTGAAGGTAGTAGGGTCACTTTTATTCCCATTAGAGGGATGGTCTCTCTCCATCATCCTTGTCTCCTCTTGAGTGCATCTCGTCAACAATTCATCAAAATCAGGAATCACATTATTATAAAGAATAGTAGTATTGAATACATACCATTCTCGGGGGAGTCCTCCAAGAGCAATGAGAGTGAGCTCTCGGTCAGCTATGGCTTCTCCCATAGCTAAGAGACCATTCTTGATTTCAGTGAGCCTCATGAAATATGATTGGATGGATTCTCCTTTGCCCTTCTTGATCTCCTTCAGCTTGTTCTTCAAAAATAGAATTTGATTAACATTGCTAGCCCTAAACATGCTAACCAACTTATCATACATCTCTTTAGATGTGCCCAACTCAGAGATATAAGCAACCAAGTGCTTATGAATAGAATCCCTTATGATCTTCTTCGCCTTGACTTCCCCTTTCTTGTACTTTGTCTTGGTGGCAGCTGGTGCATTTGATGGAGGCTCATTGATCTTCCCCTGCACATAATCCATAACATCTTGGTCTTCCAATGTCAAATCCAAAGACATTTTCCAAGCATGATAATCAGACTTGTCAGTTAGCTTATCATTAGATTTGAAACCCTTGTATGATGAGGAGGCCATTAATCCCGGTCCTTGATTATTCAACTTCTTCGGTGATTGCTTTTCACACTTGCTTGGGCTTTGTCTTCACCTTAGCTCTGATACCATGTTAATTTTAGACAACCATGGTATGTTCTATGCTTAATGCAGTTTAGTTCAATCTTTCTTATTAGCCCAATTCAGATTTGCAATCACATAACCATTGAAAGTAAATGCTTATAGAACATAAAATTAAATTGACAGAACACAAGCCAATACAAGATACACGAATTTGTAATTATTCTTATTCAGTAGAGATAGAGAAAAATGTTTGTTATAACAGTCAACAGAATGCCCTAGCTAGCAAAGACTTTGCTGGTCAAATCAACCCTTCAACCTCCAAATAGGTTCAGTCAAACTTGGTCAAAGTCATCCTTTCTTCAAGGTCAAACTCACCCCAAAAACTAGTCCACAAAACAGTAAACACACTAGTCAAATCTGCGGTCAAATCATCCAACGCTGTGATTAAGGATGAGGTCAAAGGTCAACGTTTGACCTCGATTTCTGTGCCCTCCAATGCGGCCTTTCACGATCGGATTTCTTAAGCAGAAAACACAGTCAAACAGCAAGGTTTGACCCACGGTCAATGCTAGTCAACGCTCCAGGAAAAGCCCTAAAACATGCCGAAATCTTTTGCTACTGTTTCACACGTGTGGAGGAGAGAGAAATCCTCTTAGGCTTGTACGAACTAATCATATGAAAGAGAGATGTGTGAAATGAGTTGATGAAATGAGCATCATGTCTCTCCAATTTATATCCATGACTGGGGGTGAGTGACACACCTTTTGGGGCTTGTGAGCCTACATTACAATTTTGGCCGACCTTGACAATTTGCACATGTGTGGAAAATAAATTCAAAATATAAAATCTGCTCATCCAAACAAGATGATATTTAGATCAATCTCGCACCTCTCCGAAAGGGGAATCCAACAAAAATATCCTCTCCATCATATGAGCAATGCAACATGGAGTTTGGACCTAGTTGCCCAAAATTAACAGACATTGATCACAAGTCCCTTATCTAGTACAATTTCATCAATGGTAAGTTGATCATCTCTTATTCTTGCTATCTTCACAACGAAAGTAGCCACAATATCTTCCTTAGTCATTTGGGTAGTCCTTAGTTCATTCTTCAAGCTTGCTACTTTCCCAATGTTCTTGATGGTAAATAGTTTAGACAAGGCTTCACACATTTCTTGAGCATGGTCAATGTTAGCTATGTAAGGGACAAGGTTGTCCTTTATGCCTTTAACCATTAGAGTCATGGCCACCAATTCCAATTCCTTGTATTTCACCTTATCTGAATCATTGGAGTCTTCTGTAGGCTTCTTTACTTTTCCTTTCACAACATCTCATACTTTGTTCTTTTCAAGTATGAGTTCAATCCTCTTCTTCCAAGATCTGTTGTTTAATGCTCCTTCAAGCTTGTTCTGTCTCTTGATTGTGTTAGACCTCTTTCTTGAAGATAGTGAGCTTCTTCCCTTAAACAACTTCCTTTTATGATCCTCTTTTGATTCCTTGATCAATTCCTTGAAATTGCCTTTTCCTTCTTTCTTCACCAAAGCTTTGATAGCATGTTAGAAAATCAGAAAGGTAGAAAGATTTTATTGTTCTTGATAATTTACTTGTGATGTTTGTTAATTCTTATTAGTTTCTTATTATCTTCTTTTCTCTTAGTTCATCAAGCAAATATCAAAGCAATAGCACATATATCAAGGAAACCAGATATAGGCGGACAATCAGGGAAAAACCCCACTCTAGGGGAAAACCCAGTGAGTAATTCTTCCTTCAATGGTTTTCTTGAGACTCAAAACCTTGACTCACACTTACTCCACACCATGTTAGCCTTCTTCTTGATCCTACTTTTGACCTGACAACAACAACACTATGCAGCACTTCCTTCGACCTAGAAACTTCCACCCTGCTTTAGAGACTTCGATCTTAGAGAAAAGACTTCAATCTTGACTTAGGGAGTTCGATTTTGACCCAATACAGCTTCTCAAGGCACCAACATTCAACAATAGCAACTTCCACCTATTCTTCTCTTGGTAGCAACAACATAGAGCAACTGGCAGTAGCAAAACAATGAAGGACTTCGATCTTCCAATCTAGGGCACGTGTGAGAGAGGGAGGCACCAAAATTTCGATTTTCCTTTTCTTCTTCAGCTTGTTCAAACTCGCAATCCTTTTGGCTTCTTCCTTGACTTCGCACTTTTCCCTATGCAACAGTATATATCGAATTTTTGTGTGAGAGAGGATGCTCCAAATGAATTCGATCTCCTTGTATATATAGGCTTGAGGTGAGCTCGAATTACTTGTCTTGAGGCCAACTTAATCCCATTAGGGTCGACTTGGTGTGGAGGTTCCATCAGGGAAAATTTTAAGGATGGACGTTTATATTAAACTTTAAAAACTCGACGAATCTTAGTAGTCCCCAATATGTGAATTGTAAATTTTTTATGTTATTTTTGTAAAAATATTTAGTTTTGTAATCATTTTATATTAGTATATATAATTTTTTGGTGATTTTTAGGGTAAAATATTTTTATACTATAAAATTTGGGTGAATTAGTTTTAAAAAAAATGGGAATTGGCGAATCTTTTTTTTGGAAAAAGCATGGAAAATTAGCCCACCTGCGAATATTAGCCCCTAAAATTTTCCATGGGTTCTATAATTCATATTTGACTCAATACTAAACCTTTTTACATGATTCAAAAGCCCAAGAAGGGTCTCTTTAAATATATAGTGACTCTATAAACTCAGAATAAAATCTAGAAGTCCACAATGGGGACATTGACCTAAAACATAATGATCCAAGCATGAAAACCATGCTTTAATAAGTCATTTAATAATAATGAAATTTCTTTTCTATATTCTTTTGAAAAGTTCATTATATTTTGACTTAAGTCGCATTCTCTAAATACCTTGTTGTATGTCTAATACACTATTATATACTCCTTAAGATCTGATAAATAGGATACATGATTTGTTCTCACTCTTCCCATGCATGTATATTATAATTTGCCAAAAGCTTCTTTCATCCTCTTTCCTCTCTCTAGCTTTGAGAACGTTCAAATCTCTCGGTCTGTTAGGATGCCTCAGCTGCATACATCACTGCACTTCCACTTGACACCTATCATAATGATAAACGACTCGTCTCGCCATGACGTTATCTTGGATTCTCAATACTTTTGTGTACAATTTATGAAGACCGAACCTAGTTACAATCTTCAAAAATTATGAATACCTCCCTAGCTAAGAGGGAGTGTTAAATTTTGTAGCTATGGTTGGTCTTCATAATTTAGCCCTTGTAATGCATAAAGAATTTGTAAGACATGTTCTTCGTGTCCTTTTGATTATTTAGCCCTTGAAAGAATTATTGTAAGACATGTTCTTCATGTCAGATTTGAAAGAGAAAAATTCGAAATTTGAATTTTGAATTTTTGGCTCCAAAATAGTCAAGTCGGCCCTCCCTCAAGTCAAGTTGGCCCCAGTGAAGAGACACACACATTCGCGAAGGCAAAACACTATACAAAGGCATTCGACCTCCTCCACAAAGGCACCATTCGACCTTACACAAGAAATATGGCTTCTAAGCATCCAAGCGAAAGACAAGAATGACGAACGAAAAGATGAAGATCATCTCTCTCTCTCTCTCTCTCTCTCTCTCTCTAACTCGCATCTCTCTTATCTCGCATGTATGAATTTTGGACAGTTGTAGGGAAGTTTGAAGGCTTGACTTGAGGGTTGTGGACCAGGTTTGACCATAAGCTTTGTTGGTCAATTTGATCTCATAGTTGACTAGCAACATTAGGTGTATCTCTTGTTGAACTAAAGAATTTCTCTAAGAAAAAGTTTGTTGGGTTTTTCCGCTAAGTGGGTTTTCCCAAGGTAAATCTTGTGTTTTCTTTGTGCATTGTGATCTTTACTATACTTACGGTTTTATGGTTGAATTTCTGAAGTGTAATTGCTTAATGATAAACTGGAATTGTTAAAAGAAGATCTATATCATTAGAAGTAATTATCGGAATTTCAGAAATATTGTGCTTGTATCTATTGCACTTGAAAACTCAACAATGTGAAGGCCAAGAAGCAGGTAGTGAAGAACTAACATTCACCATTTGATGAGCTGCGTTATTTGAAACTTGATCAGTGCAAGCTTTGTTAAGGTGTATAAGATTAACTGTGTTGTCTCATTTGAATTAGACTCTTAACTACTGCATTGATGACTACATTAAATAGCTCATTATTACATTACTTTATTAGTGAGCATTTATTATTCATCTAAGTCCTAAGTTTTAAATACAACCATTATCTCCAATACCCTCCCATAATGGTCATTTTACATGCTTGTTCAAGATACAAAAAAAGAAGGCTTTGGACAAACAAGATGCTCGCAGTCCACAAGATAAGATTTTCAAAACAGCAACTAGAAGTGAACTGTATTTGGCAAGGTTGATGAAGTACAATTCACATCACTGTCCTTTTGTTTCACCATTGACTCACCAGCTAAATAAGAGCCAATGTTGGCTGAGTGGTTAGCACACCATTGACATAGAACTTGGCTTGTTTGTTGAACTCACCTCCTCCACATCTTGGTGGTCCAAAATTGAAAATATCAAGATTTTGTGTTTGCTTCTTTGATGAAGCATCCTCATGTTCACCTTCCTTGAGGGTCTCCTTTACTACTTCATCTTCACCCTTCCCATGGGTCTTCTTTCTTATGAATTACAACAAACAATGCATAAGATACCCACTGTTTTCCTTCTCTTCTTTGCTGATTTTGACTTGTTTCAACAACTACATCTGCTAGGGCTTCATTTCTTGAGTTCCGTCTTACCTGACATGTCTCTTGCGTAGGCATTATGGTTGAGTTTTTAGTGACATTACAACCATCTTTTTGGTGAACCAGTCCTGCATTCTCAACTTTATCAGCTGGAATAAGCCCAATTCTTCCACACCCGTAGCGACCATCCTTTTGCTATTCTTATTGACAATTGAACACCCATTATCGCTGAAAATAATATGTAAGGGTGGGCTATGCTAAATTATGCTACCTGCCAAAAGTATATTTTTCACCAAACGAACATATTAACTGGCTGAAAGTAGAATTTTCACTAAAGTAACATATTAGACATATTTAATCATTGCCTTTTTACCTTTTCGTTGAAGCAGGGAATATCCCTTTCCTTAAACCTTGTATTGTTCCCTGTCACTCAACATGACAGAATTACACTGAAATTTATCCTTTTCAAAATTAACATACCAATTAAATCTTATAGTAAAATGTCAAGATGCTCCTGAATTAATCTACCAATCAACCTTACTACTATGTGAGTGATTATTTTTGTCCATGAACACATAGAAATCTTCCTCCTCGTGTTCAGCCACATTAGCATCTTTCTTTCTAGATTGAACATCAGAAGCATGCTCTTGTTTTTGCTTTTCATCCTATAGCTGTTTCCTACAAACTCTGCTTATATGCGTTAATTTTCCACAATAAAGCGTTGAATTGTTGTTCTACTTTAACCCAACTCAAAAGAGTTGCCTCCATCATTTTCTTCCCTCTATTTGCTACTCTTGCTCTTAAACTTTGTTGCAAGTGCCACCTTAGAAGTCTCATTCACAGTGCTATCCCCAATTGTTTTTTCCATCTATCATGCTGCAAAATCTTTGTGCTCAACTGCTCAAAAGTCAGATCTCTATCAATACAAGTAATGTTCGAGGTCTGAATAAAATTTGCATGGGAAGGACATTTTTTCAAAAATTAGCACCACCATGTTTTCTTCTTCTGTTGTCTTGTCAATCGATTTCAATGGATCTCTAATATTCTTGATTTTTAACAAATGATCTTGCAAAGAGTTGTATTCCTATTTAAATTGAGAAGAACATATTTTTAAGGAACAATGCTTTATATTTGTCCGAGGTTTCGTGCCTCTTCTAGAGATTCCCCCACATGATACATGCATAATTACCATCTTGAGCTGTCGGGAGCGTCTGATTCGTTATGGAGAGCTTGATCAACATTAGAGTCTCGCGATTCTTAGCATCTTGCTTGGTTTGGCTGTCCACATCATTTTGCAGGAAACGTCCCCCCATGGCTTCAACGCTCGATCCGCGTCTCATACGGAATCGTACGGGATCTGCCGTATGAAATGCGGATCCGAATTTCAGAAACGCGGATCGGGGGGAAAAAGGTGGTTC
Organism: Pinus albicaulis; assembly: GCA_034641835.2. Lineage (NCBI taxonomy): Eukaryota > Viridiplantae > Streptophyta > Pinopsida > Pinales > Pinaceae > Pinus > Pinus albicaulis. The sequence continues at coordinate 366,201,218 of CM076577.1, forward strand.
CTGCCATTTCTGAACCGCCTCCCCTGATCCGCGTTTCCATACCCCGGATCCGCGTTTTGAACAACGGATCGACTTACAGAAACGCCGCGCTTCAAAGCAGATCCGTACGAATCGCGAACGCTTTCGTACAACGACGTATGGATCCGAATTGCGCACTCAAAAAAAGCAATTTTTTTTATTTTTTGTTTTTTTATTTTGTTTTTTTGGCTGTAGTTGGGTTAGGGAGTGGGTTAGTGTTGAGTTAGGGATAGGATGAAAAAGTTAAAAATTCACTTTCACCTCTCATTTGTTCACTTGTGTTTTTGGAGAGCTTGGAGAAGAGAGGAGAAGAGAGCTTGGAGAAGAGAGGAGAAGAGAGCTTGGAGAAGAGAGCTTGGAGAAGAGAGAGCTGAGGAGAGCTTGGAGGAGCTTGAAGGAGTAAAGAAGGGCTTCCATCTACAAGAGCTAAAGAGGTAAGTGCAAACCCCAAACTTTCTCATTTTTTTGTCATTGTTTTTTGTATTTTCTCTCCTCTCTCTCCTACACTTTCCCATTCTTTCTTTTTGCTCATTTATTTATAGGTTGTCCACCACCTATATTCATATTCAAAGATGATTTTTTTTTGGCTTCTATGAATTATTCCACTCTTGGTTTTCATGATGGTAAGGGAGTAGAAATAGAAGAAGAAGAACATAGTGGTCCCCATATGAGTGACCCAATGTATGATGAGGAGGAAGGGTTTGAAGAGGAATGGGATGATTTTGATGAGAACATTGAAACACTAGAGGGGAAAGCTGCATTGACACCCATGTGGAACTATGTGACCAAACTTGAAGGGGGAAAAGGTGGTGGAAGCTACAAGTTTTTGTGCCCTCATGGTTGTCATGGAGGAAAACCATATAGTGGTTCATATACCCGTGTGAGGAGGCATCTTTGTGTGGTGATGGATAGTGATGAAAAAAAGGGTGTTGTGGGGATAGCAATTTGCCCAAAGGTTTCAAATGAACAAAAAAGAAAATACATCCAAATAGAGGAGGCTGCACAACAAAAAAACAAGAAACAAGAAACTCAATTTGAATCAAGTGCAACCTCTAGATTTGGTAGCTCTTCTCCTCACGTTATTTCTAGAAACAAGAAACTCAATTTGAATCAAGTGCAACCTCTAGATTTGGTAGCTCTTCTCCTCACGTTATTTCTAGAAACAAGAAACTCAATTTGAATCAAGTGCAACCTCTAGATTTGGTAGCTCTTCTCCTCACGTTATTTCTACAGTTCTGAAGGTAAAAAAAAATAGGGGATTTCCTTAATTTTGCTAGAAGGGATGATGTGGATGGAAAGATAGTCCGATTTCTTTGTGCTTGCGTTGTATCATTCAATGTGCTTCACTCTCCATATTGGAATGAAATGATAAAGGCCATCAATGAAGCCCCAAAAGGATACAAGTCCCCCAACTATGAGAAAGCTAGAACAATGTTATTAGAAAGAGAAAAAGGAAAGGTTCAAATAGCTTTGACATGCTTTACAAATGAGTGGGTGGATTGTGGGGTATCCATTGTATCAGATGGGTGGACAAATATTAGAAACCAACATTTGATAAATGTTCTTGGTGTTTCTGCTAGTGGTGCTGTATTAATTACATGTCATGACTCCTCCTCTGTCAGTGCAACTTCCCAAAACATTGCAGATCTCCTATTGCAATCAATCAAAGATATTGGTCCTAGTAAAGTGGTTCAAGTGATCACAGATAATGCAACAATTGTAAGGGAGCATAAAGAATTATTGACCGTACTCATCCACACATATTTTGGTCTTGGTGCTTGGTGCACACATTGAATCTTTTGATGCATGATATTGTGAAGCATAAAGAATGTGGGTGGATTAATGAGCTTTATAAGAGAGGGAAGCAACTCATTAAATTTATCACAGGGCATACAAGGGTAAACTACTTCTATGGCACTAACTCCAAGTTGATGTTGCTTAAACTTGCAAAAACAAGATTTGCAAGTTATTACCTCACCTTTAGGCGGCTAGTGAAGGTGAGACAAGCTTTAACTAATATGGTCACCGCTGAATCATGGGAGGAAATTAACACTGATAGAGATGGTGCTAATGTAGCCACTGACACTATTCTTAACATGTACTTTTGGTCACAGGTTAAATATGTTTTGCAATTCACCAAACCAATTTATTACATGATTAAATTTGCAAATTCAGATCAGCCAATAATTGTGGAGGTGTATGAGCAAATGGATAACATGTTGGGGCAGATTAAAGACATTGTTGAGCCTAGAGATATCACCTTGTACAATTATATTTGTGCAAAGGTGGAAAGACGATGGGATATGCTAAATGTTCCATTGCATGCATTAGCATATGTTTTGACACCTAAATCCTATCATCCATCATGGCTTTCAACACCAACACCTAGGGGGGTGGGGAGCAGGAGAAAGCCACACCTAGATCTAGAGGTTCTAGAAAAATTTATGATTGCATTGACTAGATTACTCTCTAATGAGGAGGCTGCCTTGGTACGGAAACAATTGAGCAACCATACGCTTTGCATTGGTCCATTTGAGAGCATGCATGCAATTAGAGATCGAGAGACCTTTTCTTCTATTGAGTGGTGGAACATGCATGGAGGTGCTACTCCAATTCTACAGACTTTAGCATTGTGGGTGCTATCACAGGTGGTAAACACTTCTTCTGCTTAGAGGTGTTGGAGTTCTTATTCTTTCATCCACAGTGTTAAAAGGAACAGGTTGAGTTTAGATCGGGCAGAGAGCTTGGTTTATGTTCGTTACAACTTGTGATTGCTGTCCCATTACTGTGATGATGCAAAGAGTAATAAAGACCTTAAGGTTTGGGACAGGTATCTAGAGGAGGCCAATTTGGAGGATGGAGTGTTGCGATTAGAGAAATTAGAGGATGGTCTGATCCATGATGATGATGATCGAGTTGACATGCGACATGCCATCCCCTTCTGGTCCCTTGCTCGCTAGGTTCCGTGGTTCAACACCAACAACAGGGGCTTCGTCTTCATCAATTGTAGTGCCACAACTTCCACAACCACCATATTCTTCATTGCCACCACATGGAGGCCCACTGCTTTGTACTCTTCGTGGTGGAAGGAGGAGAGATTAGTAGATATATTCACAATTTACTACTATTGTCATAGATTAGACTTGTAGGCTTCTTGTGAATTTGAACTTTTTTGTCTTGGTGGTGGCCAAGTGGACTATTTTGTAAACATTATTATTTGAATTTTGGACAAGACTAATGTTGACAGTTGCTCACTTGCTAGATAATATGTTTTATGTTTTATAATATGGTTAAATGTTTTATGTTTAATAATATGCGGCATGCTTAAATGTTTTATGTTTTATAGTATGCTTAAATGTTTTATCATTTTATGTTTTATAATATGCTTAAAAATTTGATGTATGTTTGTAATTTCTAGAATCTAAAATCTAGATGGTTGATGCTCGAATAATTAATTGTTGATGTACAATGGAATCATGGATGTCATATCTATCTTGATTTATGTAAAAATATGCATGTTTTCATGTCTTCTACAACTAATTTGGTATTTGGGATGTTTGCTTTGAATATAAATGCAATATATATATATATAGTAGACGCTTCCGAAATGCTTTGCTTCCTAAATTTTTGGAAAATGACGCTTCCGAAATGCTTTGTTTCCTAAATTTTTGGAAAATGATGCTTCTGCATCCCCGCTTCCAAAAAACGTCCCCACTTCCAAAAAACTTCCCCTCTTCGTCCCCGCTTTTTGCAACGTTGGTCCACGTCAATCTTACTGTGCACTTCTTTTCCTATTACAAGTTTGTCCAAACATTTGTATTCAAATATAGGTAGCATCTTCTGTTTCCATGAATTAACATTCTGACCATTAAACTTTTCATTTCCACTCAAAACTATATGGGCTAAACTATCCATTTTTCTAGGGTTTAAATACACCAAACAAATCTGAAATTTGAATTTACTCTTTCGACTCAATGATTGACAATCAAACGATATGCCAATTTTAATGATGGCAATAAGGTCTAAACCTTGGAATGATTTTTTTTTCTGTTCTATATCTAGAAAATCAGGAAAACAATTTTTCTAGAGTTTCACTCCAACAAAACTTAAGTCTGCAATTTTTAAATATAATTGCATAAACCTTTTTCAAAATTGTCTTCAGATTAATACAGGCTTAGCAATCATAATACTTACTCGATTAACTTCTGCAATGCATATTCTAAGCAATCTGTGAGTTCTTCTCTATCTAGATTCTATTGAACTCTTTTGGAGGCATTAATTGGCAGGCGTTACTTCCTAATCTAGAATACTGTAAGATGTAATCAGTGGATGAAATTGGCAGCTCAATTTGAGAAAAGTGGTGACTTTCCTTTTCTTTCTGTTTGGCAGCTACTCAGACAGCTCCCTAATCCAGTAGCACACTCCTTTCACGGTGCCACTAAAAAAAATAATCTCATGGCTTCACTTAATTATTCACTTCACATGGACTTGTGACCCTTAAATGGTTCTACACAACCCTCGATGGTGTTGAAAAATGTGTAACTAGGTTCAGTCTTCATAAATATGAAATGTACTTTTGATTCTTGTACATTGTAAAATGAAAGAAAATTATTATTATAATTTTTGGAGCATGGGTTTCACGCTCAAGGTCTTTTATTTTATAGGTCAAGCACCCATTGAGTGCTTCTAGGGTTTGTCCTAGGTCAAGAAGTCAAAAGAGTCATTGTCATAAGTTGAAGACCCCATCGGGCACAATGTAATTTAAAAAGAAAATTACTTCTGTCCTTAAAAGTGTCAAAATACCCTTCAAGACCAAGTCGGCTTGGCAACTGGCAAGCCACCTTAATTTGAGGAGCAACATCCACCTTGAGAAGCCTACATAAAGGAGGAAACTCGACCTCTTTCGATCACATTCATCACTCACTCATTCAAGCAAAAAAGGAAGAAGAAGAAGACATCGAAGAAGGAAGAGGACGAAGGAGACTTGTCTTTGGGTTATTTCCTTCTCACACGTGCAAAGGAAGGTTAGGTTTTCTGCCGCTGCTCTAGGGTTTTCTTCTACAGGTTTGATCTTGAAGAAGGAAGGGAAAGAAGGTCAACGAAGGTCACAATAAGCCATCCTCAAGCTCCGAAAAGAAGAGAAAGCCAAGCGAAGGTCTGAGGAAGCCTTGGAAGGCCAGAAGAAGCTCACATGTGTGGCAGCAACAGTTGCAGGAGTGCCGAAAATTTCAGACCTGCGGTAGAGGCTGAAATTCTACAGCTAGAGGTCAAAGTTGTGCTACTTGAAGAGATTTGACTGGGTTTGACTTGGATAAAGGAAGCACATCATCCGGAAGGGTTGGACTTGGTCTTGGAGGGTATTGGTCTTGGTCTAGAGGTTTGGAATTTGTCAATTGAAGAATCTATAAGAAGAGAAGAGATTTGCGGGTTTTTCTCTTATGTGGAGAGATTTTGGCCCTAGCTTGCAACCTATATTTTGTGTTCTTGTTCTTCTTGTTTTGGTAGCTATTTGATGATATACAAACATAATAATAAGTAAAGAAGCTAATAAGTAAGAAAAACTAAAAAGAAATCACAAGTACTTATCAAGAAAAGAGAAATCACTCTAATAATTGCCCTATAGATTTCTCAATAGATGACTCTTTATATGTAGGTAATATACAAATTGAAGTCATCTGTCCTTCACTTGTGTATGAGTAATCCTTCGATGTCTTCTCCAATCACAAGTTCCAACAGTCCCTTGGCACTTCGTCCACTTCCTTTGCTTCTTCTCACCATTGATACCATGCGATATTTTACACACACAAGCGTGGACAGGAATATACACATAAGAAGAGGGAGTAGATTCATACATCGATTATGATGCAATGTCTCATTGCCTTGTAGGAGATAAGAGAAGTATGTTACATAACACCCAATTACCTAATTATTAGCTACTTCATTGATGACTACGTTAAATCCCCCATTACTACTGTTATGAGTAATATATATATATATATATATATATATATATATAAAATAATATAAATATAAATAATAACGATAACTGTAGTAATGATTAATTAACTAAGTTGCACTGAAACAAATACGGGGTTTGAAACAGATACGACAAATTTTCAAAAAATTTGGATACGATACGACAAGGAAACGACACACGTGCGCACACACACACACATACACAACTAAATAAGAATTTCATATTACCATTCATCTTTTAGAATCTAGATTCTATATCTAAAAATACATAATCATCATCATGAATTCAACATAAACAAATCATCATCATCATCAATTTAGCATAAACATTGTCATCATCATTAGTGATTATTATAACATTCAACATATTATCATCGTCATTAGTAATGTAATAAAAAAATGCCACAAACTTTGTGCTTTCGGGTCCAACTAGCATTAGATGTGTTCTATCCATGAAATTTGGTAGGGAGGCTCAAATACACGAGATCTCCAAAACCCATAAATTGTTTCTTGAAATTCCTCTTAGAAGTGTCTCAATTAGATTATTAGCCGATTTTTAAATATTTCCTAAGTCTAAACTTAGGGAATATGGTTAATTAATCAGTATTAATTGAGATAAGGTGAGAATCATCTAGAAACTCACATGGATCGATAGAGAATTGATTTGGGCCATCGATTATGTTTTAATCTTGGCCATGTTGAAAAATGTAACTAAGTTCGGTCTTCATAATTGTAGCTCGATATACTACCAGTCGATCTACTATTGCTTTAGTTGCTAGCCAGAGATGGACTCTTCACCAAATGGACATGAAAATTGCTTTCTTGCATGGCTTCCTCAAGGAAGAGGTATTTGTGGAACAACCACAAGGCTTTGAAGAGCATGACAGGGAAACTCATGTATGCAGACTAAAGAAAGCCTTATATGGGTTGAAGCAAGCTCCAAGAGCTTGGTATGCTTGCATTGGTAGCTACCTGATAAAGTTTAGTTTCACAAGAAGCAGTGCAGACTCAAACCTCTACTTCAAGACAATCCAAGGTATACCTTTGATTTTGGTATTGCATGTTGATGATTTATTCTTGACAAGAGGAGAACCTCTTATCCTCCAGTGTAAGAAGGAGTTAGCTTTTGAATTTAAAATGAAAGACCTTGGTTTGATGCATTATTTTATGGGTGTAGAGGTTTGGCAAAGATGTGGTGAAATTTATCTTTCTCAAGGAAAATATGTTGTTAAGCTTCTTGAAATATTTGCTATGGTAGAATGTAAGTCCATGCATACTCTTACAGAAATGAACTTTAAGAAATTATGTGGCAAAGCTGTAGGACCTAGTCTAGCAAATCCCATAGAGTATAGACAACTCATTGGTGCTTTGATGTTTTTGGTAAACACTAGGTCTGATATATGCTTTGTTGTAAACACTTTAAGTCAACATATGATTGATCCCTTTCATGCCCATTGGGTTGCTGCAAAACATGTACTTAGATATTTGCATGAAACTATAAATCTAGGATTGAAATATACTGCTAAAAATGTAAGACTTCATGGATATACTGTTGCTGATTAGGGAGGGAATTCTGCTGATAGAAAGAGCACTTCTGGGTGATGCTTTAGCTTGGGTTCTGCCATGGTCTCTTGGATGAGTAGAAAGCAGAAGTCTATTGCACTAAGTACATATGAAGCTGAGTACATTGCAGCTAGCATGGCTAGCTATGAGGCAGTTTGGCTGAGAAAGCTTTTTGGGGAACTATTTGAGGAAGTTCTAGACACTAACAATGATATATTGTGACAATAAGAGCGGGATTCGTCTTGTAGAAAATCTTGTGTTTCATGACAAGTCTAAGCATATTGAGATCAAGTTTCACTATATTCGGGATATGGTGCAAAGAGGAGCAGTGAGGCTCCATCATATCTCCACATTCTTACCAAGCCTTTACCGAAAAGGAAGTTCTTGGTTTTTAGAGAGCAACTTGGACTTATGGATGTGACCCTTCCGGGAGGTGGTCACAGTTGATTGAGAACCCTGAGCTGCCTTTCCCCCCTGTCAGAGCTCACAGGATTAGGGAATGATGCCAAAAAGCTCCCGAGGACGAGGGACCTTTTGCGTAGTGTGTGCCACAAGAGTAGGCCTTAGTATGCATCTGACCCACAATCTGGGATGTGGGAAGAGCCACCTATCTGGCCAATAGGTGTAGTGAGACTTGTCTGTGTGACTTCTCTAGGATACAGGTGTTCCACCACTTGACACTTGGTTGTGTTTGATTCTTGTCTGTGTGACGTGTTTGAGTCTTGCCTATGTGATGCCTGTGTTCTATCACCTATTTTTTTGAGATGAAAATTGGTTGAGTATAATCGTTGTCTATGTGACATGTGATGGTTTTTTATTTTCAAAATTTGTGTCAAGTGAATGATTCTTCTTTAGATTGCGACTTCATTGTTACAGATGTTACAGAGGCGAGTTGACTGAGATGAATGAAAGAGATTAGAGGACACAAAGATCTTTGATGCAGAAAGAAATTCCTCCCTAACTGATAGGGAGTGTTAAAATTTGACAGCTCAGGGATGAATTTATCCTAGAAGAAATCATATCTTTTAGTTCTGTTTGAATCACCTATAATAAAATTTCATTTCTAACAATTCTAATGACTTTCCAAAAATAGTAAGTCACATCTCAATTTGGAAATGAATTTCCAAAAATAAAAAGTAATGTCTAAATGATCAAGGATGATCTTGACATATGGAATCCACTTTAAAATCAAATCAATCATGATTATACAAGTCAGAATTAATATTTTTATCCTTACTAGTAGTATTATTATTATGATACTTACATTACTAAGTCCTCTCTCCCTTAGTCTTCTATTCTAAGTTTTGAATTATTTTCCTTTATGTTTTGATTTCTAATACTTGTAGGTCTAACATGCTTGAAAGAACATTTTTGAGTTGTTTTGATAAAGTTATAGGTATCCCTCAAGATTGGATTAAGAGGGAGCCCTCACCAATTTACCAAAGATAAGTATTGTTGACCACACGTTGTTAACGACCCCATAGCAGTATACCCCCATTATTTCAAATGGGATTCATCATGTTCGACGTGTTCGCGCCATTCAGATTCCATCATCAGTCGTCAACTTTTTTAAATGACGTAAACCCATTTTGCATGTTTATGATGTAAATGATCTAAGTAAGACCATCATGTATGTAACAACCTAGGTAAGCCTAGTATTTTGGTGATGACTTCTATCCTAGGAGGTTTTTTGTCTGAATGATTCATTTGTGTTTCTCGACACAAGTGATCGACAAAGTTTTTCCCTTTAGCGTCACCCCAAAGTTAGGGTGGATTTTGTCGTCAAGATGCTGAGTGAGTCCTAGTGTTTTTTATCGAGTCTTTGTAAAGTAATTTGGGAATGATCCTAGCTAATTGGCTAGATCATTTTATTACAGATTGCTAGGTCTACTGGATCATGTTTTGAGTCGCAGAATTGGGTAACGATTTTTGGATAACGATTTGAGGGTCTATACGAATGGGTATTCCCCCTTTATGTGTCTACATGTATTTATCTTATGTAAAGAGGGTTGGAAAAAATAATTAAATCCCCTCTCAGTGAATTAATTAAATTTTCTGGCCAAATTAATTAAAAATCCTAAGCCAAAAATTTAATTAATTTTAAGTCCTAGGTGAGTTAAAATTCTTCAAAGGCAAAATTCGTGGGTTCTTAAAAAATAAAGTTTTAAAGGTTCCAGGTCAAGAGAATATTGAGAATTTCAAGAAATTTTGAACCCTTGGGCCTTGGTGGTTAAGTCAAAGTCAAAATTTTGAGGTAATTAACTCAAAAATATTATTTTTGAGTTAATTAAAATGGAATTAAATGATAAATTCGAATTTCTTCAAAATTATAATTTCGACGGTCTAGATTAAAAGATAATTAAATCTTTTCGACGGTCGAGATTATTTTGACATGGATCAACTGAACTAGCCGTTGGAATTTTTATCTTATAAATTAGAGGTCTTTGGCAGTCTTTTAGTCATTCGATCTTTGGATCGTGCCCTCGCTCTTGAAGCTCTCTTGTAATATTTTCTGGAATAATACAAACGAAGACTTTGGGGTTTTATTTTGATGGTGGTGTTCCTCTTCAGTATTTTATGGTAAACTTGTTCTTAATATTCTGCTGGTGATCATTTTAATGGATTGTTGATTAATGGCTCTTGTAGAGTAATCTATTGCACAGGTGTCTTGCTTAGGTTATTGGATCTAGGGTAAGAATATTAATTGGATCGAGTTAACAGTTATCTCTAGCTCTTGAAAATTTTATGTTTTATCACTATTTCTCTATTAATCTGACAGTTTAACTTTAAGTTTGCCGAAATCTTCCGTATTTAGAATTGGACGTTTGGGGAAGTCCTAGTTTGGACCAGCTGACTCCCAAGGAAATAAGATCTGAAGAGCCCTCCGAATGTAATTCCCCGGGCTTATCTTAAATTTCGTTTTGTTGAACCCTTAGTTAAATTGAGAAAGGGGGGGGGGTGAATCAGTGTAACACATTCATGGACTTTTTAAAACTTTTCATTAACCTTTATTAACACCTTCATTTCATGATCAACATAATATGTGAGCAATCCTAATTTGTGAGCAGTAAAGTATTGCCGTATTTGTTAATGAAACAAATAGCCTTAATATGTGAGCAACATATTAAAGGCATTAGACAAACCACATCAACACACACACATCCTCGTACAAGAGACACCAGATATAAGTGGAAACCCATAAAGGGAGAAAACCACATCTTATTATTGTTGTGATGCAAAGGCAAGCTACAACTCCCTCTCACCACTGATTTTCTGTAGGCACCAACCTACAGGAGGCTCCTACCTCAATTCTGCAAGCTACAACTTGCAAGGAAGCTCCAACTCCCATCAATTTTCTGCAGGCGCCAACCTACAGGAGGCTCCAACCTCAGTCAGCTACAACTGACATTTTATCAAGCTACAACTTGATGTGAAAGCACCAACTCCCATCTATTTTCTGCAGGCTACAACCTACAAGAGGCTCCTACCTCAGTCAGCTACAACTGACATCTATCAAGCTACAATTTGATAGGGAAGCTCCAACTTCCTTACTTTTTCAAAAGAAAACACTTGCTGATTTACCTTGGATATCAGCTCTGTTCTGTACCATCTTCACTGCTGTGCACCAGCCTTCATATCTGCCCTGCATCATCTCTGCATTTTCTCAGATTCTCTATCAGCTCCTCCTCCTTCTCTGCCTCACTGCTTCATTTCTACATTCTCTAACCTCTGTGCATCATTTCTGCAATCTCTAACCTCTCTGCATCATTCCTGCAATCTCTAACCTCTTGCAGCTTTCTTATATTCTTTTGCTTTCTTCCATTCTGCAGCTTTCTCACAATCTTCAACTCTCTTCAATTCTGCTGCACCCTCTCTTCTTCTCTCTCTTTGTTTTCGTAACCTTCTACACATGGATATTACCTGTTTTATACAAAGTAACTTCATGGCTGTTTGCATTCTACAGGAATTCGAAGTGAATAGCCATGACTCTTTGCTTTCTGCCTTCTCATTTCTTTTACCAGCTCATTCAGAAGAAATATAACAATATGTATTATTTTCAATATTACAGTGGGATTTTGTTTTCCTTCGAAGACTTGCCAATGCATCACAAACAATATAAAACAATTAAACCATTTACATTTTCATTTACAATAACATCAATTTCACTCAACCCTTTTTTCTGGGCTTTGGCTTTGCTGGTTTTGTCTTTTCTACTACTGTTAAGAAACCGTTCTGCATACCTCAGCTGTTCACTGCAATTGTGTATCTGCAGCTATCATGTAACTGTTCTGCATACTCTGTTCACTGTCTTTTTCAGTTCTACATATTCTCCTACTTTCTGTGCTTGTACACCTGTCAAAAACCCCATTTTCATTCCTGTGCATATTCACTTGTTCACTGCAATTGTGTGTCTGCTGTATATATATAACTGCTGACTTTAAATCTGGGCAAACTCTCAAGGTTCTAATCTCTTGGGCTGGCAATTTAATTAAATGCGAAGGCTTCTTATACTCACGGTTATAAAACCCATAAAGCATATAATATGCTCTTCTTATAAACACACCTCATTAATTCTAACTCTATCGCTTTAATCCAATAGACCACACGCTACGCATATGAGTATATTAACCCCTTTATATAATGTTCTATAGCATATCAGCCTCGGTCAATACACATATTAACATATGGGTTAAACTCGGACCTTTATTAAAGCCAACATCCAACAGTATTCGGGCCCACACAATATTTTTTTTTTATAAGTAAGCTTAATTCTATTAACAGAGGAGTAAAATTACATAGTGACCGCAGTCAAGACACCTACTCCGGAAAGAAGCAGAGATAGCAGGAGAAACATAAGAGGAGACTGCCCTGTAACAGGGAAACCAGTCTGACAGTTTGCCAAAACCCACGCAGGGGAGCTTAAAGTCCAAAATGAACAAAACAAACCGGAATTCCACTTAGTCGAGTTAACAAACACCAGCTCAATAGAATGAGCCGCAGATACAGAGAAAAACACCACAGAATACTGAATATTCATCAAGATTTTCTGCCACGATGTGGCACCAACCTGAAGCGCGCAGGTCCGAGGCTAAAGCTTCTTCTGAGACTGATGGGCCAAGGTCAGCCTGCGCCATCTCCACCTCCGGGATGCTACGTGCTGGAGCTTCCAAATGTTGCCTTGCCGCACTGTCAGCCCCATCATGAGGGAACAAAGTTTGGGCGTATTCCACACTTGTGTCCGTTGCGGGAGAAGTGGAGTCCTCCAATTGGGCGTTCTCATGAAAAACTACTGTGAAGATGGCCGTGATTCTCGGGCGATTCAGAGCACTATTGAAGATGAATCGAGCAGAACCAGTGGTGGGAGGAGGAACAGAAACAGGAGGACAAGGAGTGTGGGAGCCCCTGTGACGAGAATCCAAAGAACTCCATCTCCCACTGCGCGTACGAGGATAGTGGCCGCCCACATGACCTCTCGAAGTAGCAGGCGAAGCATAGGACGGGCTAGAGGGTCGGGTGGAGGAGCGACCCCTGTTGCCGCCTCTGCGGCTTCTCATTCTGTGTCTCAACCTCAGCATATTGGAACCAAGAGTAGGAGGAGCGAACACAAATGCTGGATTGTCCAAATGCGGCAGGGGGCCCAAGGCACTTGCGAACAGAGTCGAAATCTCCCTCAACGCCCTTGCAGTAGGACCACAACTAGTCTTCCAATGCCCATTCCTCTCTCCGTCACAATCAATAAGCTGCAAAGTAGAACAGACATCCACCAGCGAGTAAACGATTTTGAAACCATAAACATAATTGAGAAGGGGCCGGTGTGACCGCCTAAGCTGCAAGGAGAAATGAACGCCAAGCTGCCCTTTATCATTCCTGCTCCTGCTACGAGGATCCTCCGTTCGATCATGAGCATTGAAGACAGGTGAGTGCTCCAGCATGCGGAGGCATGCGAGGTCAGAACCTTGCACGAAAGTCATAATGCGGAAGGCCGAACCCCTAGACCACCATCCTGTGAACTGTGCGGGCTGTAAATGCTGAGATCCATTGGACGGCTGCGTATTTACCTTCTCGTCCGGGGTGGGCAGGTGTCGACCCGCTTCGTCACACCCCTGTCCCATCCTTCTAGTCATTTGTTTGATCACCCGCATCCGGGGCGGGCCCACACAATATTAATGTGTATGTGATAATGCTTTACCAACCCATCACATAATTATACCATTTTTCCACTCTCATGTGAATATCAAATGCCTTCCAAACCTTTGTCCCCAAACAAGTCCTCAATCTGGCAACCGCACAACATTTATCAACCCCACACTTATGTGTACTAATGCTTGGGACCTACCTTTTGTAACCCTCGAATATGCGCTCATTAAAATGGCTCGTCCACATAACTTTGACCTTTGTTAATAACCAACCATCAACACATTATAATATAAAGGCTCAGACTTAGGGATTTTAGTGTCGCTGCCCATTTAATTCATGCACCCCAACATCAACAAACGCTATATGAAACCTCCACGCAATTACCAACGTCAACATACAATAACGATTGGCTCCACAACATATTTCTTTGCATTAAACATCGCATGGATCAGACGGTCCAGCATTTATCGCGCGCCTTCGGGCTTTGTCTTATCAAATCAACGGTCGTCGCAATTCATATGGCCCACAATATACACACATTATCTTTGCACTATCAACCACGCAACTTTAAGAGCGATTACGCTTGCATTCATAGCTTGACAGATCGGACGACTCTCTGCAATATTGCGTTTTTTCTAGACCCGAGCTTTAATGCATAAAACTTACGCGATATGAGTGGTATTGGTTAGTCGACGTGGCAAGATTTCATACGATCGCGTTTTTTCTCGGTGGTTTCGCTCCAGACCAAAAGCGGCGCGACGGAGGCAGTTTTTGTTTTCCAATCCACTTCTGGTATTTGCACAGTAATTAATCGGGTTCCCACTGCAGTTAACACATTTCTTCGCCGTAACTCTTCGCGTTAACTCCAGGGTTAAGTCTCACAAATATTACTTTGCCGACAATAAAACAATGCTCCTTTACTCCAACAAACAGAGATTCTAACGAATCTTCGCGTTCTATACAACAGGGGTTAACACTTGGACAGAGGTTCGCGCCTTATATAGAGATTCACGATTTTTCCATTAAACAGAGAATCACCACTATTGCGCAGAGAATGGTTCCATCCCACTCGAGGTGAATTCACAATTCCCCTTGCCTTCGATTCAGGGTTTCGATTCACCGTTGCGTAGATTAATAATTCAAACATGCCTATTTCCTCCGACATTCATGAAATGTATGACGTGACACTATTTTCGATTCTATCACAGGAAATCCTTCTAGACTTAACACCAGATCTCACTGTATGCATAAAACAGAGTATATAATTCTCCTTTTATCGAATACTGTATGAAAACAACATTTCATTCAATAACGTCAATCCATTCACTTCTGTGTTCGACTATCACAGTTCACACTATTCAATTTAAACACACACAGTTACATGAAATAACTCAATCCTATAACTCCACTAGTACACCATAACTCCCTTCCGACAGGTATGCAACTCCTACTGCTCTTTGATTCAAATCACGACATTTAACCTCGATTTCTTCCATTACCTACAGAGCATCACTAAAGCTCCTCCTTACATAGACTTGAGGAGTTATTTCTCTCTTGTCTCATCAGTTCAATCTATGTTCGGTAGATACAGAGTTACCACTCAAATGTTCATAGAATATAGACATTCTCGCACACCATTCAGTCAATCCATGTACACAGTTCAAGATCAATTTCTTCTGTATATAGAGCAATCAAATACTAAATGGAATCAATGGCCCAGATTTTCAAAATCAATGGCCCTTCTACTACCTGTAGGCTTACAGGACTTCAGGGTTTCCAGGCCTACTCTAACTCTATCCTCTCCAGCATTCCACTCTTCATAACATGTTTAGGCGCTTTTAGACTTCAATCAAAATCTATGACATACAAACTCAATTAATGAATAATTGCTCAATAATTCATCTGCAAACTGTATTAAAACCCTTCAAGCCCTTTCAACTTCACTGCTCTGTCTCTAATTCCTCTGATGCTTCTTCTGCTCCTTGACTGATGCTGCTCCTTGCTTCTCTTTTTGCTGCCTCTGCTACCTCTTTGCTGCCTCTGTTCCTTGTCTTCTACTTTGCTTTATTGTTGGTTCGGGTGCTGCTCCTTTGTGCTCCTTTGCCATCAATGACAACGTTTCCAACACGTTTTTTATAGGGTTCTTTTCAGGGCTTGTGCCTCTCTCTTAATTTATTTATTTATTTTTATTTTTTATTTTTAAATTGTGCTGAATGATTTAAATCTGGCCATCAGGGCCTTGATCTGTAAAATAACATTGTAAATCCCGCTTATTTTTATTTTACTCACCAGGGTTTTGGGTTTCTTTGTTTTTGGTTTTTTTGCAGGTTCTATTGAGAGATTCTCAGAAGATTTTCAGATCTGAGCCAGATTTAGGCCCTGGAGGGTAAGATCTGGTCTTAGGATCGAATTTGGTTGCAGATTTGGGCAACATTGTGCCTTAAGTTTAGAAAAACTGCAGGTGTATTTATTTATTTGAACTCTGAATTTTAAATCTGAGTTTGTTGATTTCTGGGCAAGGAAAAATTTTAAGATCTTGTGCACCAGAGTGTCTACTGATCCGCCTTTCATCTCTGCATTTTCTCGCTGCCCTCCTTGCTGCCTTCTTTCCAGATCCACGCTGCGGCTGCCACATTCCCTTTGCGTGCTCCATTTCCTGTATGCTGCCCATTCATCTGCGTTTTTTTTTTCCCTCCTTTCTGCATGCTAGCTTATTCCGTTCGAGCCCTCTCCTCCTTGCTGCCCGCATCCTTCATTTGCTGCGTTCCTACCTATTTCCATTTCCTCATCCGCTGCTTACATCTCATTTCCTCACGCAGCCTTCTACGGCTCATCCTCCCGCTCCCTTTGACCTGCATACGCACAATAAAAAATAAAAGCATTAACATTTAACATTTCAACCTTTTTTTTTCTTTTAAACATTGACTTCAATTAAAAAAAAATTAGATTTCGATTTCTTTTAGATTTTAGTTTCATTTTAATTTTCTTTTGAGATTCTTAACTTTAGGTTAGGGTTAGTTTAAAATTTTAAATTTAAATTAACATTTAGAATGTTTCATTTCATTTAAATTTTTGTATAAAAATTAACTTTAATTAGATTTAGATTTTAACTTTTGTAATAATTAGATTTTAGACTTTAGATTTGTATTTATTTATTTTATGAGGCTGCAAAATTCACATTTAGTTTAAATTTAGGATTTGATTTATTTTCTTTTTTTATCTTTTAGGAAGTTTAAAGATACAAAAAAAAACTAAAAAATAAAAAACTTTCAAAATTCTCAACTTTTATTCATTTTGGTAGAACTTTAACTTTAGTTGTATATATATTTTGCTTTTAATTTTATTAACTTTAGGTTTAAAAAAGACCAAAAAAGTTTTAAATTTTTAACTTTCGAAAATTCTCAAAAGAAAATAAACTATGTGTATATATATATATATATATATATATAAATTTAAAAAATGCAATTTTTTTTTATATCTTTTAACTTTTTAACTTAGGGAAATTTTGTTTTAAATTTTGTATGATAGTGGTCTTGGGTTGAAAAGAAAGGAAAAATTTAAATTTATTCCATAGTCAAAGGAGAAATTTTAATTTTAATATCAAAAATTTGACTAAAGGAAAATTATATATTTCTGAATTGGAATTATTTAGAATATCTTTTTTAATTCATAATTGTTGGAAATGTTTAACATTTGAATTCCATGTTTTTCATGATAATATTTTTCGGAATTTGAACTATTTAAATCTCGCATTTGGTTAAAATATTTTTTTTTAGCATCTAGTGGAATTAAAGGTCGTTTAATGAGCTTTAATTGTGGTTTTAAATTGCTTGAAATTGGTGGTTAATTGCTTAGTCAACTTTAAGAATATTTCAAGTGATGATAAATTGCATGTCTTTATTTTCTAGTTGATGCATGATTATGAAAGTGTTTTATCGAACTTATTAAAAAGGGCTTATGTTTCAGTTTGATTAATTGAACACTTAATTGAATATTATTGTGATTGATTGACATTTTCATAGCGAGATATTTGTCTTTAGCTGCAGTTACCTATCAATTACTTGATTTTTAATTTCATAACGGGATATTTTGACTCCACAAGGCACTGGTTTTAAACTTCAAATCTAATTGAATCTATAAAATCTCGTTAATCTTATTAGCAAGTACTTGGTCATTTAACTGTGTCTCTTGAATTGGTTGGTTTTCAACCAGTTCTCCTTCTTCATTTTCGTTAGGGTCTACTTCCCTTAGTCTGCAAGGAGACAACTTATATAGAGAGTTTGGGGATCAGGGTGACAGCCCCCAATCCGAGCCGTTGTCGTGGTGCTAAGACATTCTGTGTGACAACATTTTTTGGCGCCGTTGCCGGGGATAGAGTTTTTTCTGTCCTTGGTCTTAACGACATTTTCTAATCTTCTAATCTTTTTTCTCGCCATTCATTAGCCCGTCACACGACATAGCATTTTTTGGCATCATTTCATCTCTTCATCGTTTCATCGTCATATCACTATTCATTTCATCATTTACACCTTTAGTACTTGGAGATTGTGGTTGGCTTCTTGTTTGGGTGGCGACTCCACTTATTCATCTATTTACTCCCAGAAAAGAATCCCCCCCCTGATATCCATCTGCTACTCTCGACTATTTCTTCTGTTTTAGAATTAGGTTCATGTTCAAGTGGCGACTCCAATTCTTTCATTTCTTACAAGAATTTCTACTTAGAAGCTCGCTTCTTGTGGATCTCTTGACTTTTCTTGAACAAGGATCTCTTTCTCTAACATCCATTTGGTTTTTTTCATTTAAGTAAGTCATCATGGGTGATCTTTTTCATGACATGCCAAAAGAGGTCATTCGAAAAATCACTGTGTTCTCGGGTGGTGATTCAACCACAATCTCATAACGGTTACTTATATAATAAACAAATATTGTCTTCCTTCACAATATAATCATGAAGATGTCAAGATATGTCTCTTTGGCTATTCCTTAAAGGGTGATGCTATTGATTGGTTTCGAAATTGTCCTAAGGAGTATTTTTATTGTTTACAACACATCATCGATGTTTTTAAAGATAAATATATAAAACAAGGTGGCTCGCCTTGTGCTCCCAGTATTATGCAAAATAATGAAATTGATCATGTAGAGAACTCAACTATCAACAGGAGATTTCAAGACAGTTCTCAGGATGAATCCACTTGTACCACGACAACACAAATCCATGATAGTGGTGAAGGAGAAACAAGTTGTCAAATCAATGTTGACAACGATAAGCATCTTGTTAACGAATTGATTCAGATGGTTAAAGATATACAACTAAATCAAGCTCAGGTAATTAAGAATATGGAACTTAATCAAGAAAAAATAATAGTGGATCACGCTAGGGAAATTGGTTCTATGCAGAGCAGGTTATTGGCTTTAGAAGAAAAACATGTCAAGGAAATGACGACCGTGGAAGCAAATCATGAGAAGGAGATGAACTATATGCAAAATTTCTTCATGGCCATGAAAGCGGATAATGATAAAATGATTCAAAACATGGAAGTTAACCAGATCAATCTTCAAAATAGGATAAATGCCATTGAAGCAAGTCATGCACAGGAATAAATGTCATGGAAAACAGGCTAAAGATGATGGAGGTTAATCATTCTAATCAGATTTCTCTTCAACACAAATTGTTGACTATTGAAGAGAGTCACGCGAAGGAAATTAGTGTTGTAAATGTTAACATTCTAATCAAATGACTATTATTCAGAATAAGTTGGAAAAAAATGGAAAGATCACATATGCAGAATTTCCAACCCAAGGTAGATTTGTCAACAGATCATAGGCCTCCTAGTTTGTTGAAGCAGTTTCCATCTCATCACACGGAGGTCACTTTTCCCATTAAGGAAAAATTTTGTATGGTTACAAAGGACGACCAAGCTTATGTGTCACCATTGACAGAGTATATTCAGAATAATATTGGTTACACTCCAGGTTCATCAGATGTTTTGTACAGGCATCTTCAAGTTAAGGACAAGAAATTTACCGTGGTCTCATTGCTGACATCACAATCCACTAAGAAGAAGAGAAAAAAGCAGAAAAGAAGTAAGCGGTTTGATTCGTCTGATGGCTAAGAGCAGCTTGACATTCAGATAAGATAAAGTCCTACAATATGCAAGATCAACCATGGCACATCTGAAAAGAAGCCTATAGACTTGCTTGAAAGCAGACAAATGCTCAACATGCACTATATTGAACACATATGATGCCACAGGGCATCCTTTGTGTTGTATCTCTAACCCTACACCTTGTTATTTCAGCATTTCATTTTGTAGTTAGAGTAGATTTACTTTTCATGTTAAGTAGAATAATAAATGAAAGAAGAGCTTCTATTTTTCATGTGCTTAATATTATATGATGATATTTGGATGGACGCTACTTATGAAATTTTGTGTGTTGCTTGGATACAGATTCTGGATTCTCACATTCCTCTGGTGAAGTAACGTGTCCCCAAGTAGAGCCGGATGTTGACCACACGTTGTCAATGACCCCATAGCAGTACACCCCCATTTTTTCAAATGGGATTCATCATGTTCGACATGTTCGCACCATTTAGATTCCATCATTAGTCGACAACTTTTTAAACAATGTAAACCCATTCTGCATGTTTATGACGTAAATGATCTAAGTAAAGACCATCATGTATGTAACAACTTAGGTAAGCCTAGTATTTTGGTGACGATTTCTATCCTAGGAGGTTTTTTGTCTCACTGATTCATTTGTGTTTCTCGACACAAGTGATCGGCAGAGCTTTTCCCTCTAGCCTCACCCCAAAGCTAGGGTGGATTTTGTTGTCAAGATGCTAAGTGAGTCCTATTGTTTTCTATCGAGTCTTTGTAAAGTAATTTGGGAATGATCATAGCTAATTGGTTAGATCATTTTATTGCAGATTCCTAGGTCTACTGGATCATGTTTTGAGTCGCAGAATTGGGTAACTATTTGAGGTTCTATACGAATGGATATTCCCTCTTTATGTGTCTAAATGTATTTATCTTATGTAAAGAGGGTTGGAAAAAATAATTAAATCCCCTCTCAGTCAATTAATTAAATTTTCTGGCCAAATTAATTAAAAATCCTAAGCTAGAAATTTAATTACTTTTAAGTCCTAGGTGAGTTAAAATTCTTCAAAGGCAAAATTCGTGGGTCCTTAAAAAATAAATTTTTAAAGGTCCCAGGTCAAGGGAATATTGAGAATTTCAAGAAATTTTGGACCCTTGGGCCTTGGTGGTTAAGTCAAAGTCAAAATTTTGAGGTAATTAACTCAAAAATATTATTTTCGAGTTAATTAAAATGGAATTAAATGATAAATTCGAATTTCCTCAAAATTATAATTTCGACGGTTCAGATTAAAAGATAATTAAATCTTTTCGACGGTTGAGATTATTTTGACATGGATCAACTGAACTAGCTGTTGAAGATTTTATCAATAAATTAAAGGTCTTTGTCAGTCTTTCAGTCATCCGATCTCTGGATCGTGCCCTCGCTCTTGAAGCTCTCCTGTAATATTTTCTGGAATAATACAAACGAAGACTTTGAGGTTTTATTTTGATGGTGGTGTTCCTCTTCAGTATTTTATGGTAAACTTGTTCTTAATATTCTGCTGGTGATCATTTTAATGGATTGTTGATTAATGGCTCTTGTAGAGTAATCTATTGCACATGTATCTTGCTTAGGTTATTGGATCTAGGGTAAGAATATTAATTATATCGAGTTAACAATTATCTCTAGCTCTTGAAAATTTTATGTTTTATCACTATTTCTCTATTAATTTGACAGTTTAACTTTAAGTTTGCAGAAATCTTCCGGATTTAGAATTGGGCGTTTGGGGAAGTCCTAGTTTGGATCAGCTGACTCTCAAGGAAATAAGATCTGAAGAGCCCTTCGGATCTAATTCCCCGGGCTTATCTTAAATTCCGTTTTTTGCAGGGTTCTTTTCAGGGCTTGTGCCTCTCTCTTAATTAATTTATTTATTTTTTAAAAATTGTGTTGAATGATTTAAATCTGGCCATCAAGGCCTTGATCTGTAAAATAACATTGTAAATCCCCCTTATTTTAATTTTACTCACCGGGGTTTTGGGTTTTTTTTTTTTTGTGCATATATTGGGTTTTGGGTTTCTTCTTTGTTTCTGGTTTTTTGTAGGTTCTATTGGGAGATTCTCAGAAAATTTTCAGATCTGAGCCAGATCTAGGCCCTGGAGGGTAAGATCTGGTCTCAGGATTGAATTTGGTTGCAGATCTGGGCAACACTGTGCCTTAAGCTGAAAACAACTACAGGTGTATTTATTTATTTAAAATCTGAATTTTAAATTTGAGTTTGCTGATTTCTGGGCAAGGAAAAATTTTAAGATCTTGTGCACCAGAGTGTTTGCTGATCCGCCTTTCATCTCTGCATTTTCTCGCTGCCCTCCTTGCTGCCTTCTTTCTAGATCCACGCTGCTCCTGCGACATTCCCTCTGCATGCTCCATTTCTTGTACGCTGCCCATTCATCTGCGTGTTTTTTTTCCCTCCTTTCTACACGTTGGCTTATTCCGTCCGAGCCCTCTCCTCCTTGTGCCTGCGTCCTTCATTTGCTGCGTTCCTACCTATTTCCATTTCCTCATCCGCTGCTTATGTCTCATTTCCTCACGCAGCTTTCTATGACTCATCCTCTCGCTCCCTTTGACCTGCATAACCTACGCACAATAAAAAATAAAAGCATTAACATTTCAACGTTCTTTTTCTTTTAAACTTTGACTTCAATTAAAAAAAAAAAATAGATTTCGATTTCTTTTAGATTTTAGTTTCATTTTAATTTTCTTTTGAGATTCTTAACTTTAGGTTAGGGTTAGTTTAAAATTTTAAATTTAAATTAACATTTAGAATGTTTCATTTCATTTAAATTTTTGTATAAAAATTAACTTTAATTAGATTTAGATTTTAACTTTTGTATAAATTAGATTTTAGACTTTAGATTTGTGTTTATTTATTTTATTAGGTTGCAAAAGTCACGTTTAGTTTAAATTTAGGATTTGATTTTTTTTTTTTTAATCTTTTCGGAAGTTTAAAGATATAAAAAAAACTAAAAAATAAAAAACTTTCAAAATTCTTTACTTTTATTCATTTTGGTAGAACTTTAACTTTAGTTGTATAAATATTTTGCTTTTAGTTTTATTAACTTTAGGTTTAAAAAAGGCCAAAAAAGTTTTAAATTTTTAACTTAAGAAAATTCTCAAAAAATATAAAAAAATATAAAAAAAAATGTAAAAATTTTAAAAATTCAAATTTTTTTTAAATCTTTTAACTTTTTAACTTAGGGAAATTTTGTTTTAAATTTTATATGATAGTGGTCTTGGGTTGAAAAGAAAGGAAAAATTTAAATTTATTCCATAGTCAAAGGAGAAATTTTAATTTTAATATCTAAAATTTGACTATAGGAAAATTATATATTTCTGAATTGGAATTACTTAGAATACCTTTTTTAATTCGGAATTGTTGGAAATGTTTAACATTTGAATTCGATGTTTTTCATGATAATATTTTTCGGAATTTGAACTATTTAAATCTTGCATCTGGTTAAATTTTTTTTTTTAGCATCTGGTGGAATTAAAGGTCGTTCAATGAGCTTTAATTGTGGTTTTAATTTGCTTGAAATTGGTGATTAATTGCTTAGTCAACTTTAATAATATTGTAAATTGCATGTCTTTATTTCCTAGTTGATGCATGATTATGAAAGTGTTTTATCGAATGTTGAATTGCATTATTAAAATGGGCTTATCTTTTAGTTTGATTAATTGAGCACTTAATTGAATATTATTGTGATTGATTGACATTTTCATAGCGAGATATTTGTCTTTAGCAGCAGTTACCTATCAATTACTTGATTTTTAATTTCATAACGGGATATTTTGACTCCACAAGGCACTGGTTTTAAACTTCAAATCTAATTGAATCTATAAAATCTCGTTAATCTTAGCAAGTACTTTGTCATTTAATTGTGTCTCCTGAATTGGTTGGTTTTCAACCATTTCTCCTTCTTCATTTTCGTTAGGGTCTACCTCCCTTAGTCTGCAAGGAGGCAACTTAGATAGAGAGATTGGGGATCAGGGTGACAACCCCCGATCTGAGCCGTTGTCGCGGTGCCAAGACATTCTGTGCGACAACAAGTATCTTAATCCTTGCATTATCTTTTTATATTTGGTTTCCCTCTCTTATCAAAATATATTTGTATTATATGCTAATAACCTTTCTTTTATATATTTTCCTTGTTAGGAAAATTGTTCAATGCTCAAGGGTTATGAAGGAGACCTCAAAGGATAAACTTGAAGCATGGCAGAAGCTATTCAAGAATTGGTGTACTACAAGGTTTGTTAAGAAACGACTCAAAGGTATGTCTTAGACCATAAGCTTTGTTCTCTTCATAACAAAGGTATATTCATTTCTTTTAATAATTTGATTTACATTACTAACATCATTATGTCTAGGATCTTTGAATCATAAAGATTCTTATTTGGGTGATTAATCATTAGATTGAATCTACCCTCATTATACATTTGATCATTGTTACAGAACCCTAAAAAGGTTCTCTGTAAAACCCTAACCTAAGGGTATGTCAATGCTAATGTGAAAACCCTAGTCAACTTAGGGTTATTGATGAAATCTAGAAAAATACTATTCTTTTAATCTTTGGGGTTTTGATATTGTTATGAAAACCCTAGTCCTTTAGGGTTGGATGGTAATGTCTATGTATTGAATTCCTAGACCTGTAAGGTTTTGGTAAATTAGGCTTTATGAGCAAAACCCTTACAATATCTAGAGTAAGCTCCTAGGAATGAAACCCTAGGCGTATATTTGTATGTCTGATCAAAACCCTAGCTTGATCAAAATTGTTATATGCCAAACCTTAATGTATTGTTAATTGTGTCTTGGGTTTGTCTGATAGATGTTGATGTGATATGCTTGTGCATGATTATGAAATCCTAGATATGAATATATGCTAAACTATTTATTGATGCTCATAGTTCTAGGGTTTGTAATAAAGCCCTAGTAGAAGTTTGATATCTTAGGATATGGTGATATTGCTTCCATTATGATGATAAAATATAGGGTTTACAACAAACCCTAGTAGGAGTTGGTTAAATTGTTGAAACCTTAGATTGTGCTATTATTGGTTTTGATTGTTGATATCTAAGGTTTAGTGTCTCAAAGATGGAATCTAGGGTTTGCATTGAATACTAGTAGAAGTCTAACATATAAATTCTAAAAATTGTTAGATGCATTGTAGAATGGTACTTGGTTGAATTGCTTCTAGGGTTTGCAATATATCATAAAAGACTCTATCATATCTCTGAAAGAAATATTGAGGCCCTAGATATAATGAGACTGATATCTTGATTGAATTGCTCAAAGTATTGATGATGAAATCTAGGGTTTATGACAAAACCTCACCAAGAAGTTGATATTTAGCATGTAAAAAGATGTGTCTCATGAACCTAACTAGGTTTAGCTATTTGATGTCTAAAGTCTAGTGTATGATTCTGATATAGTTAACTTCACGCTTCTATATATGTATTTGGTTGTACTTCTGTTTAAGTTGTGCTGGCACATAATCTTCAATATGTTGAAGGTATTCGTAAGTAAAGTTGACTTGATTGGTAAGCATGATGAAGGAAGATGATTTATATGACTTTGATAAGAAGGAATGAAGCTATGAAACTCTCCAATGTTATAGAAAGTAGTTGATCTCCCTAAGTTAGAGGGAGTCTGGATAGAAGAAATGATATATCTCCCCAGTTGAGAGGGAGGCCATATCATGATAGTCTTGGTGGATATCTTGAAAAAGAAATTGGAGAATGTATATTGAGGATGCCTTGATGTTGATGAAGAAATTAAAGCTTCCGACTAGTTGCATATGAATAACTTGATATAAGTGGCATCAAGATGATTGAAGACCTCAAAGGTTTGTGTTTACTTATGTGTATTTGAAAGTTTGTTACTGATTGGGGTTGTGTTTGTACAGGTAAATCTCTTGAAGTTTTGGAAGCATGTTTTGCATAACGATCTATTTGATTAGGAGAGATTTGTTGTTACCGATTTGAATAATCGAGAGTGTTGAGGCATCATGTGTAATACAAAATGCCTGGGAGGATATCTGGCCGACCTGTGTGTTGATGTCTAGTTCCCGAAGTAGGGAGGGTGGCGTCGGTCATAGAGCTTTGACCTTGCATTACACACCTAGATCGCTGGGTTGATGGTTAGTAAGTAAACCCGATCATACCTAGACTGGCTGAAAGCTTTAGTCCATCTTAGTCGCACCTGAATAGATTGACCTGGTCAAGAATCTAGTCCGTGGCACCATGTGTGCCTAAGCTCTTCGTGGTTCATGTGTTTTGAGATCTTCCATGTACTTGTATATTTATGTGATTACGAATACCTCCCTAGTTAAGAGGGAGTGTTGAAGAATGTAACTAGGTTCGATCTTCATAATTGTATTTGAGTTATAATGAAATGTATTTATCAAAAGAAAGAAAAACAAACTTTATTATTATTAAAATGACTTATAAAAGCATGGGTTTCATGCTTGGGTCATCATTTTCTAGGTCAAAGTCCCCATTGAGGACTTCTAGGTTTTATCTGGCGCCGTTAGAATCATTGACCTTTTTATTAGACCCTTCTTGGGCTTTTGTATCATGTAAGAATTATTATTGAGTCAAATAAGTCATTTGTCACCTCCACACCAAGTTGGCCCATGCCTGATGAAGTCGGCCTACATTAGGGCAATTCGACCTAGAAAAGAGGCTATATATAGAAGTGCAGTTCGATTCATTTGCAATAACACACGCACAAGTTCAATGCACAAGGAGAAGCAGAAAAAGTGCCAATTTCCAAGAGAAGGAGAGAATTACAAGGGAAGACAAAATCTAAGTTTTTTGCGCGTTCTCTCACACGTGCAAAATTACCAGGCTACTGTTGGGGTCGAAATTTTGGATTCTACTACAGGTCATAGTTCTGCTGTTGGGTCAAAGTTTTGTTGCTGGGGAGGTCGAAATTCTGTTGCTGCAATGTTGAAGTTGTAGGTCGAAGTTACTACAGGAAGGTTATCATCTGAATAGGAAGGAAGGGTTGACTTGGTGATTGGAAGAACTCTGTGTCTAGGTCAAAGAATCTTGGATTATCTCGTCTTGTCTTGTGAAACTACTGAAGGACGAGGTTTGACTGGGTTTTCCTCTATCTAGGGGTTTTTCCCTGGCTATGTGCGTACATTTTGTGTCTTTGTTCTTCATGTTATGATTTGATAATTGCTCGATGAATCAAGATAAAAGAACATAAGAAAGTTAATAAGAACATAAGAATATCATAAGTAATTATCAACATAAAGAAAATATTTCTGCCTTTCTGATTTTCC
>CM076577.1:366228433-366247444 GCA_034641835.2 Pinus albicaulis
ACTGGCCTTTGGTATTCCAACAGAAGATTATAATAAGTCGATGGGTAGATGGAGATCACACCAGTGTAGATACTTAGTGGTCCCAACAGTTCGATTTTCTCAGTAGCAGAGATTCAACAAAGAAGATAAAGCCAATGGGTGAGTAGCAGGTGGTAGAGGAGGTTAGCAACATTTAAGGTGGCAGTATTCTAGTTCTGGGAGAGGCAATAAGAGGAAGGTCGAAATTCTTAGAGGTTCTGCGCAAGCATTGCGCAAAGGTTGACACAAAAGGATTTGCATGTGGCTAGGGAGGCAATTTCGGGAGCAGAAATCCGCTGTGGGGTGAGAGAAAATTCTCACAATAATTTTGCCAGAATTTTTCCTCAAATGAGATTGCAAGTAGAGCATCGAATTATTGTACTCAGAATTGTTGTTGAAGAATAATAATAAAACCCTCATTTACTGCACCGGTTTTCCCTCATTGGGTTTTTCCGAGGATAATTGTCCAAAAATAATTGTGTTAATTTTTATGTGTGTGTTAGTATTTTCTTAGTATCCAACATTATTTTCTTCCACAGTTTATTTGTGAAGATTGCAGTGTAATTTATTTGATATTTGTCGTAGCAGATAAATTGTTAAAATAAATAACAATTACAAAAATAAATTCCAGTTGCTGCAATAGGATTTTAGCTTCAAAATTTTCACATGATATCAGAGGATCAACTGGGAAGCTCAAAAGCAGAGGCAAAAATTTCGCTGTTCAAAGGAAGCAGGAGGCCAAAATTCTCAGAGGCAATGTAGTCCATTGATAATCAGGCATAATTGCTGGGGCAACAGTTCGATTTTCAGTTGTAGGTTGGCAAAAAATTTGAGTTGCCTGGGATAGTGATTCCAATAGTTAGAGCGAGCAACTGCAACTCAGATGTTCGCTGAGCAGATTTCTGGTTGGACGTAGAGGGTTTTTGCAGTAGTTTGTAGTAGCAGAATCAACGTTGGGTGGAAGAGAAAAGCACATAGAAGAATTCTTCAGTATGGCCAGGGATCGATTTGATATTCAGGAAGCTTTAGAGTTGTCTTCTAGATTGGAGGAAGAATTTGCTTGCTTATCAGGCTCAACTTCACAGGGTTTCTGGTATATAAGCAGTGGAGCATCAACTCATATGACAGGGGTTAGAGAATATTTCACTAGCTACAAGGAGGAGCAAATGGACTTTTAAATTACGACGGAAAACAAAACGAAGTGTACTCCAATAGTGAGAGGTACCATCGATTTTCAAAGGGAGTCAAGAGCAAGCACTAAGGCTGCAGAGGTATTGCATTTGCTAGGATTGGGTATGAACCAAAGTAACAAAAATCGCGATCGGGATAAAATCGCCGAGGGGAAAAAATCGGAAAAAATCGTAAAAATCGGGAAAAAATCGTAAAAATCGGGAAAAAATCGGCACATACAAAAATATTCATTTTTTTTCAATTTTTTAATATCTAAAGCATCTACAGCATAAAATAAATGCATTGACACATAAATATGAAAAAAAAAACTAATATATAAGATGTGTAATATCATGTCTAGTGCTACATCACACATAAAACTTAATCCTGTCCTGAATACTAAGTCCTAAGTCTCAACTCAACCTCAAAATATCAACAAAAAATATAATAATGTATCTCATATCATGTGTCATAATGTTATATACAAAGGAATGCACCAAATAACCTATACTACTGATTTCCTCTGCCCCTCTTGCGAGAAAATGTAATAGCTTTCCCTCTAGACGAAGAAGTTGGCAGGGCTGGCAATGGACTCTGTTGTGCTCTAGATCCTGAAGCACTAGGAGTTAAAGGAGGTAGAGCACGTCCTCTACCAGTAGCAGGGGTAGGTGGTGTCACCTCCTCCTCCTATTGTTGCTCCTCCTCCTCCTCATGAAACTCATCATTGATTCATCGCTACTAGAAATGGGATCATCAACAAGAGATACATAAACATCATCTAGCTCAAAGTCTTCAGACTTGGATTGCTCAACCTTAAAATGCGGTAGAAAAAGATTAACATGCCTAACCAGTTGTTTTCCTTTGAGTGAAGGGTACATTCTTGTTAAGGCCACCGTAGGGGAGTTCAACAATCAATACCACCAACATCAACAAAGTTCAACAATCAATGCCACCAACATCAAGGTTCTTAAAGGACTTCATACTCTTGATCAAATGCCAATCTCATACCCTTACACATAATAGAATCAAATGGAAACAATGCAAATCCACAAACCATGAAACCCTGAAAACCATTAAGTCTGCTGAATTTTGAGTGAAATCTAAAATTCTAGTTTCTCCATATGAAATCCAATGAGGTCGAAACCACTCTTAAACATCCTGAGTCATTTCATGGTAATGTTAAAAATTTAAGTAAAAGGATCACTTTTACTTTAAGAATTTAACATTACCATGAACTGCCAACAGGGTGTGTCAGGAAAATGAGAGGGCTGCAAAAATGACAAAAAAAAAATCGATTTTTGAACTTATGGGGTTTCTGTTTGATGGGCCCACGATTTTTACCAAAATAATCGCGATTTTTTCGTAAAAATCGCGATTTTATCGCGATGACGATTTTTTCAAAAAATCGTTCAAAAAATCGCCGATTAAATCGGCCGCTTGAAAAACTCGCGATTTTTTGAAAAAATCGCGATAACATCGCGATTTTTGTTACTTACTATGAACCTGATTTCAGTATCCCAGTTACAGGATAAGGGATATGACATCCACTTCGTAGGGAAGAAAGTGTTTGTCAAACACTCAAGCTGGAAGAAGGTAAGACAAATTGGAGTTCGAAGCTACAGATTATACAGGTTGCAACTTGACTCTCCAATGGCACTAATAGGCAATGACAGTAGCAGTGGGAAGGAACTGAATGAGTTATGGCATAGGAGAATAAGACATCTACACCATGGAGCACTCAAGATGCTCAGGGAAACAATAACAGGGGTTTCAGAACTTGGCACAAAATACGATGATGTGTGCAGAGGATGCGTACTTGGGAAGTATGCTAAGGCAACATTCCCAAGAAGTGGCAACAAAGCAAATGCTGTGTTAGGACTTATACATTCAGATATTTGTGGCCCGATGTCCACTAGAGCTCTCAGTGGTGCCGAATACTTCGTCACCTTTATTGATGACCATTCCACGAAAACTTGGATCTACTTCTTGAAGACCAAAGATGAGGTCTTCGATTGTTTTAGAGATTTTAAGGCTCTTGCGAAGAATGCGATAGGAAGAAAATCGAGGTGCTTCGCTCAGATAATGGTGGAGAATATATTGATAAAGACTTCACAGATTTTTATGCCAAGGAATGCATCAGAAGAGAATGGACAACTCCGTATAATCCACAACAGAATGGGGTTGCGGAGCGAAAAAACAAAACCATGGTTGGGGCTACAAAAGCTATGTTATATGTCTAGGATTTGTCCAGGTTTCTATGGGAAGAGGCATGTAACACGACAGTGTATATTCAAAACAAGACTCCTCATAGAGCATTGGGGAAGGAAATGCTAGAAGGGGTCTTCATAGGGAAGAAGTCAGAGGTTAGTCACTTCAGGATTTTTGGCAGCGTTACTTATTGCCACATGCCAGATATGAAGCGTACAAAATGTAGAAAATCTACATAGATTCAACTGATCTTGTAATGTACTAAAACAAAATACTGAATCAGTTCTACAAATTGCAGAAACCAATTTCGATCGCACAATCACATAAACAAGTAAGAAAAAGAAATTATCAATCGCACAACACAAGATGTATCTGGGGAAAGCAACTGCTCAAAACCCCGCCATTTGTATATTGCATAAAGTCAAGATCATGAAACAATACAATGCTATTTCCCTTCTTGAGAAAACTCTGCACTCTGTTGACTGTCTCACTCTGATCCTGCTCTGATCTGGCAATAATCTAATATAGTTTGGTCCAATAACCACTTGCTTGCCTCTGCCTGACCAGCCTTTCTTACGCATCCCTGGGCTAATTGAGCTCATATTAATTAGGAAATTCCCAATTAATGATTGCACAATACATCCAAGGCTTCCTGATGACCTCATGCATGACTTGTATACAATTTTCTAATTACACAACTGATAGTTATCTTCCCTTTAACTCCAATCCCAACTGGGCCTTCCTTAGAACTGACATGCAACAACTATTTATAGCGAATTATTTGTTAATTGATTGATCACTGCATGTGAATTAAATCAAATTTAATTCACTGGACCTATCACTAGCTCATCTCTCAGTTAGAACTGGTTAAACTAATTTTAACTCAAATACTTGAGTTAACTAATTACAACTCACAAACAGCTCAACCAGGGCTCCTAAAAAGTAGGAGACACCCTACATGCCTCTAGTTTGACCTCCAATTCGAAGTGATTAAGCTAACTAAGTCTTCTTGACTTAGTTAACACTTACAGGCTATCATGTGATGTGGAATTACAATTTACTTCTAATTTAATGAAGGGAAAATTAAATTAGAAGCCTCATGGGTGCCATTTTCAATATTTCTTGTTGCCATTTTCAATGCTTCCTCTCAACAAGAAAGGAATTCAACTCTATCTTGATCCTGCACCTTTGGAATGTTCTACACGCAACACTTCTCTAGTGTTGTTTGCTACTGCAACTTATGAAACTGAAAAAGCATCCAAACTGAATCAGTATGATGCATGTCTCCAGAGTCTCTAATTGCTGCTAGCTATTGCATTTACTGAAAACTCTGCGCTGCTGCTGACTCTGCATCTGTGCCATCTGCACTGTTGACAACTCTGATCTGCACTCCAGTATCTGACATCTGACTGGATCAAATGCTACTGATCCATCCTACTATTGTGTATTGTGGGCTCCTGTAGCAAGGTAATGATACATGAGACAAAACGTCTCAATGGACCTTGCCCAAATTTCTTCTCTTGGGATTATGTCTTCACATTTCCCCACCTCTCACCTGGAGGTATGGCTGCATGTGCTCCCTTTGCCCACCTGGCTCGAAATTTCCCCATATTGGAGGTCTCTACTTGAGTGGATGCCTCCACTCGGTCTCCTCTCAGCTTCTCTAATTGTGGTTGCTCCACAACTTGCTGAGACTGCTTATGAGGTTGCATGTTGAGAGGTAATTTATGCTCCCTCTCAACCACCAAGTCTCTAACCTTTGCTTTGCTCCTCAAAGTTTTTCATGCATTTGGTACCTCAAGTGCATACAGGTTCTTGACTCGCGCACGTTGTAATTGTCCCGCCATCACAAAATTTTGTGAAAAAGAGCTGATTTTAAATCGGCGATATCTCCCTCATCTGAACTTCGATTCGACCAATTTGTTTTTTTGAATTTGGGTATTTTTTCGAAAGGAATCTAGATCTGCTATTTGTTTTTGAAAAAATTTCATAAAATTTTTCAAATCTGCTCTGTAAACTCGTCGCCCAAAAAATTCCTGCTCTAATACCATGTAAAAAATCCACATAGATTCAACTGATCTTGTAATGTACTAAAACGAAATACTAAATCAATTCTACAAATTGCGGAAACCAATTTCGATCGCACAATCCCATAAACAAGTAAGAGAAATAAATTATCAATCACACAACACAAGATGTATTTGGGGAAAGCAACTGCTCAAAACCTTGCTATCTGTATATTGCATAAAGTTAGGATCATGAAACAATACAATGCTATGTCCCTTCTTGAGAAACCTCTGTACTCTGCTATCTGTCTCACTCTATTCCTGCTCTGATCTGGCAATAATCTAAGCAAGTTTGGTCCATAAACACTTGCTCACCTCTGCCTGACTAGCCTTGCTTACGCGTAACTGGGCTAATTGAGCCCCTATTAATTAGGAAATTCCCAATTAATGATTGCGCAATACATCCAAGGCTTCTTGATGACCTCATGCATGACCTGTACAATTTTCTAATTATACAGCTGCTAGTTATCTTCCTTTTAACTCCAATCCCAACTGGGCCTTCCTTAGAACTGACATGCAATAACTATTTATAACGAATTATCAGTTAACTGATTGATCACTGCATGTGAATTAAATCAGATTTAATTCATTGAACTTATCACTAGCTCATCTCTCAGTTAGAACTAGTTAAACTGATTTTAACTCAAATACTTGAGTTGACTAATTACAACTCACAAATAGCTCAACCAAGGCTCTTAAAAAGTAGGAGGCACCCTACATGCCTCTAGTTTGACCTCCAACTCATTGATTGAGCTAACTAGGTCTTCCTGACTCAGTTAACACTTACAAGCTGTAATGTGATGTGGAATTACAATTTACTTCTAATTTAATTAAGGGAAAATTAAATCAGAAGCGTCAATGGTGCCATTTTCAATATTTCTTGTTGCCATTTTCAACACCAAATTGGATCAGACTGCAGAGAAGGGGTTTCTTGTTGGGTATAGCGAGACCTCTAAGGTAGACATGATGTATATTCCCAGCAATAGGAAGATTTTAGTGCGACGAGACGTAAAGTTCATGGAAGATCGAGCTTTGTAGAGATCTCGTGAGATGCCTGCAGGTGATCAAAATCAACCCGCTGAAATTCCTTTGGTTCAGCAACAGGGGCAACCAGTGGGACCACCAGTAGGACAGTCACAAGGATCTAGTATAGTAACCGGTACTAGAATTTCTTCAAGAGCAGGGAATCCAGTGAGATCTTGTTGAATAATCACACACAATTAACATAGATTTATACCCAAACATAGTCATGGCGGAAAAGGCTTCAACCTCATGGCTTCCTCACATATTCTCTCATTAGTAAAAGAATGTCATATTACAATTAAATAGATGAGGAGACTATGTCTCAAGATAGTGCGTTCTATCTTGGACACTTTGGTCGAGACAATTTCTCAACTATACACACACCAAACTAGGAGTTACCTAAACTAACTCCTAACTTAGAGGAACAACCCAATCTAGAGAGTTAGGCATAAATTCCTAACTTTTAATATTTAATTTATTAATTTATTTTGGATTTATAATTGTTTTATGAGAGAGACTAACATTCCCCCTTCAATGATAAATCCAAAATAAGAATGAGGAACCATCTTCCAAGTTCTCATGTTGATCCTTAAAAACATTGCTTGAAAAACCGCCAAAGTTGGACGCTGAAAAAACTGCAATCTGAAGAGACCATGAGTCAGTTGCATGTCTAATTCATCTCTGAATTTCGCTTGACAACTCCATCATGTGCCAAGTTGCAAAAGGATCCATCTGTCCTTTGCGTGAAATCAACATCCTTTGTCCATTGACAAAATTTGTTGAACACCCACTGGCTGATAACGTCAAAAAACAACTCATTGTTGCTTTTGTTGTGTTGAAAACTGCTCATTGCTACTTTGTTGTCGACTGCCCACTAGCGAATTTGTTGATGCCCACTGGCTGCTTTTGTTGGTTTTGTCGAGACTTTCAGTCTGACAACCATCGTCAATTTCATTGACATTTTCCCCCCTTTGTCAGTTGAAAGGAGAGACAATCCTCTAGAAATGATTCCTGAACTCCCCCCTTCAGGTGTAGGAGTGGTGCATTGGTGTACTCCCCCGTTCAATTGCATGAGAGTACCATCTTATTTTCACTGTCGGCTGCACTAGGTGTGATTGTATTCGGTTGTAGAACTGATACAATCTTTTGACTGTGGATGACCATTCCCAAGGATCAATCCGTTAATAATTTATCTTCAATCGGATGATTGTTGTTTGTTGCAACATTTCTCTGATGAATGGTTTGGCTTGCCACAATGGCAACAAGGATGGAGATCAAAACACTGATCTTCCATATGACCGGTTTTTTGACAATGAGGACATTTCGGTTTTATTGCAACTTCGGGTTGCGTTCATCTCTGTTTGTCTGCAACTCTCACAGAATTTGTCGATGTGATTTGTTCAAGAAAGCCTGCATTGACGAACTTAATGGGCTTTGAATAATCTGGGATATGCAAGTTGGCGTCATCTTTGACATATCCTAAGCCTCGTCGATTTCTGTTAC
Source organism: Pinus albicaulis (assembly GCA_034641835.2). Taxonomy (NCBI): domain Eukaryota; kingdom Viridiplantae; phylum Streptophyta; class Pinopsida; order Pinales; family Pinaceae; genus Pinus; species Pinus albicaulis. The sequence continues at coordinate 366,236,422 of CM076577.1, forward strand.
TTTGAATTTCTTCCCATGGCTTGATGATTGGTTTGGAAGAAAGTTGAACTTGAACAATTTCGACACTTGAAGCTGTTTGGATGAATGACTTAGAATCATCTTTAGCTGTATGGTTCAAAGACTCGGAAGCATCACTCTTCTCTTGCAACTCATTTCTTTGTAGTTGCGACTCCAATTGAAGGAACTCAATTGTTTCATTTGTGTGTTGTAGATGCCGTGAAAGATCAACAAGAGTTGCTTTGCTGATTTGCACCATGTCTTCAGCACTTGAGAGGATCAAATTGTGAAGAGTTTGTGACAATTGGATGTGTTGCGCCATGTGAACTCGCTTGCTTGTCTTGAACTATCTCACTTGATTTGAACTTTGGTGGATTGAATGCACTCGCTTGATGTTAATGACACGCTCGCTTGCTTTGTTGCTTGAATAGCATGCTTTCTTGTACTGGCTCGCTTGATTGAGTTTATCACGCTCGCTTGCTGTGGGATTTGCTTGATCTTTTGGTGAAACTTCTGTTTGCTTGTTTCATGCTCACTGGAAAAAATACATAGCTTTTATTTAAAAATACACCTCTATGGAGATGGAGACCTTCACTCCAGTTTCCAAATACACCTCTATTCGGTCAATTATATCCTTAGCAACTCAGATGGGATGGCAGATTCACCAGATCGACGTCAAAACAACATTCTTGAATGAGGTGATAGAGGAAGAGGTGTACATTGAAGAACTAGTGGGCTTCGAGACTCATGAGAGGCACAGTCATGTGTGAAGAATGAAGAAAGCTTTATACAGACTCAAGCAGGCTCCCAGGGCTTGGTATGGTCGAATTGACAACTACTTGTAGCAAATGGGATTCGTCAAGAGTGACATAGATCCCAACCTTTACTACTTGATGGTAGAGGGTGAGCCATTTATCCTGGTAATGTATGCGGATGATCTCTTCTTAATAGGATCATCAGGGCCTATAAAGGATTGCAAGAGGAACCTGGCAACAAAGTTTGATATGAAGGATTTGTGGTTGATGCACTATTTCCTAGGATTGGAAGTGTGGCAGAAGGACAGAGAGATCTTCCTTGGACAAGGAAGATACACTGCAAATATTCTAAAGAGGTTCAAAATGCAGGAGCATGATTCTAGACCCATGTCTATGCACATGATCACCAACTGGAAGAAGATAGATGCATCAGATGACAAGGGTGTCGACCCACCTTGTATAGACAACTTATCGGTTCTCTCATGTATTTGGTCAACACTAGGCCAGATATTTGCTTCGTAGTCAATACCCTAAGTCAAAACATGGTAGAACCGAAGAGAGTACATTGGGCAACAACGAGGCATATTTTGAGGTATGTATGCGGCACAATCAAGTATGGGTTGAGATATACCTGAGGAGATGATGTTAGACTATGTGGGTTCACAGATGCAGATTGGGCAAGCAATTCAGTGGACAAGAAAAGTAGCTCTGGGTACTGCTTCAATGTTCGATTAGGGATGGTTTCTTGGTGTAGCAGGAAGCAGAAGTTAGTAGCACCGAGCTCTGCAGAAGCAAAGTTTATGGCAGCAAACAATACTACATGCAAAGCTATATGGCTTCGGAAGCTGTTAGTAAGCTTGTTCAGGCAGAGGTTGGGGGCGACCAGTGTCTACTGTGATAATCAAAGTTGCATTAAGCTCTCTAAGAATCCAGTGTTTCATGACAAGTCGAAACACAGATATTTGATGTCATTCCATCAGAGATTGTGCATAGCGTGGAGCAGTACAACTACAGTATGTTCCCACAGAAGAGCAGGTTGCAGATATACTCATGAAAGCTCTAGAGAGAGCTAAGTTCGTCTATTTCAGAGAACATATGGGTATGATGGAGAACCCATTTCAGTAGTAGGGACAAATTATTGTGGTTTCTTCTCAGTTGTAGTAGTTGTAGTTGCAGCAACAACAAATGAGAGGGAGTTGCAGCGTAGATGCAAAGTTGGTAGCAGTATAGAATTGTTAGCAACAACATAGATGCATCATCAGAGTTGCGCAGTAGTTGGTGGGCAGCAACATCCAAACATCAACAGCGTGACAGAGGGTGATACAAGGACAGGGTGTTGTGGCAGGATGCGCAACACTTGAGAGAACACAGTCCTTGCTAAGAGAGAATCTCCAAAACCAAGAAATCGTTTCTTGAAATTCCATCTTTAAGTGTCTCAATTAGACAATTAGCCGATTTTTAAATATTTCCTGAGTCTGAACTTAGGGAATATGGTTAATTAATCAATATTAATTGAGGTAAGGTGAGAATCATCTAGAAACTTACTCAGATCGATAGGGAATTAATCTGGGCCATCTATTATGTTTTAATCTTGGTCGTTTGTACTCCAATAGAAGATTATAAGAAGAAGTCGATTGGTAGATGGAGATCACACTAGTGCAGATACTGGTGGCCCAGGCAATTCTATTTTCTTAATAACAGAGATCCAATAGAGAAGATAAAGCTAGTGTTTGTGTAGCAAGCAGTAGGGGAGGTTAGCAACATTTCATGAGGAAGTATTCGAGTTCCAGGAGAGGCAGTAAGAGGAAGGCTGAAATTCCCAGAGGTTCTGTGCAAGCACTGCGCAAAGGTTGACGCAAAATGATTTGCATGTGGCTAGGGAGGCAATTTTGAGAGTAGAAATTAGCTATGGAGTGAGAGAAAATTCTCACAATAATTTTGCTAGAATTTTTCCTCATATTAGATTGCCAGTAGAGCATCTAAATTATTCTACTTAGAATTGCTGCTGAAGAATAATAATAAAACCCTCATCTGCTGCACTGGTTTTCTCGCATTGGGTTTTTTTGGGGACAATTGTCCAAAAATAACTGTGTTAATTTTTGTATGTGCTAGTATTTTCTTAGTTTCCAGTGCTATTTTCTTGCGCAGTTTATTTGTGAAGATTGCAGTGTTATTTATTTGACATTTTTCGTAGCAGATAAATCCGAAATTTCTAATTTTTTGAAATGGCACAAAAATACTTTTACAATGTTTCAGACAAGGATCGTACTAGCTTCCATTTCGGAAACGGGGTTTCGCGTTTCCGGCAAATTCTTCAGGCATTTCCAGTAACTTAGTTAATTAACTAGTAATTAGTAGTTGAAGAGGCATCTCTCTAAGGACATGACTGTTTGTGAAGGGGTACCTGCCAAGGTATATAAGCAAGCCCTCACCCTCATTTGTAATCATCATCTCATTTGTATTCAAATATATTCTTATATATAACTACTTGTCCTACAATGTATGTTTTTGTCTTCAAAGTGTTTTGAAGATTATTGCAGTATACGAACTTTGTTCGCTACATTGGTATCAAAGCATTCTTCTGAGTATATGAACTTTGTTTATTACATTGGTATCAAAGCTGTTCGATCCTCTGGCAGTTCAACCACTGCACAGAGCCAGTTTGATCTGGCCTTTGGCCATCGACTCTTCGTCAATTTCGTTGTTGTCGCAATTGAAGTGTTTCGCTACACAAGTATCTGAAGAGTCTCCATTTTTCCACTAGGCCCTTGGCCATTAAAAAAAGAATTGAAAAAAAAATTATTAAAAAAAAAAGATATTAAAAGAATTTGAAAAAAAAACACATTTAAAGAAAAAAGGAAAAAAAAGTGCATATATTATAGAAAAAAAATTATAAGAAAAATGAGAAGTAAAGAAATAGAAAAAAATATGTCAAGTCTGAAAAAAAAGAAAAAGAAAAAAGAGGAAAAAGGACAAAAAAATGTACACATCTTTATATATAAATTATTAAAAAAAATTGTAAAAAAAAATAAAGTTAAAAAAAGTCATCTCAAAATATAATTCAATTTAAAAAAAAACAAGAAAAAAAAACTTTCAACTTACCTAGTCCGCATCTGACCTGTCGCTTCCACCTAAGGCGTTAACTGCTAATTGAGCAACAACTAACCACAACCGTAGCGTCTGTAGCCACTGTTCAACTCCTTGACCGCTGTATCCACAAACCGGTCAACCAACCAAGTTGTAGCAAACCTCACCATTTGGTCAAGAGCGAACCACAACCATGACTGTTTTTGACCGAATCCAGTGTCCACCTGTGCAAAAGCCACCAGATTCGTGACAAACCACAAACGTTGCATACCCCTGTTTCGTGTAGTGACGACCCCTATTTCACCAATTCAAATAAAAAAAGTACGCTACATTGATATGTAGCAATCACGTTCTACTACTTGCCATACTATTGTCGTACATCATATCAATTCATGGCTTATACGTTGTGACCATTCATAGCTATTGATACAACGCTTCATAACAGATCCGAAATAATGTATTAGAAGTGTTTAATTAATCGAAGGATTTCTCTTCAAACCTAATGTCGTTCCATTATCATCGCTAGTAGAAAGACTTGATACCTATGAGTTGGAGAGGATATTAAAAAGAGTTATGATAAGAAAAGGAAGTTTGACATTGAAAAAAGAAAAGAAAAAAGAAAATAGTATTTAATTGCAGGTATATATATATATTTTTTGTAAGATTGGCAGGACCTTTGTATTCATTTTCTTTCAAAAAAGGATAAGTTACAACCAAAAATCAAATGGTTAGGTAGCCTCAACCCACCTAGAGGGAAACCAGATTTGTTGGACACATAACTGCATGATATGCCATCCAAAAACAAAATATTATAAGCCTGTCAAGCGGTGCTAGATATGTCTAAGTGTCCTTATATTTCCTATACTCTAAATAACTGAAAACATGCAGTAAAGTCTGTAACTATTGCATATCAAAAGACAAAACAAAGATTAAATCAACACTCTGCTAATTGTCAGATGAATCAATGGGAGTTGGATCCTTCGCACTAGACCCTGGAAGCTCATTTGCGGGATACAGAGAATGTGTTGTTCGATGCGGCTAAGGCGATCATTCTGTGTTTGAAGTTGAAACTGAATCTGTTGCAGATCCTTGCTGAAATTCGGGAATCCTTGAGAAGTTGAGGGTGAGCCTGAATGGATGTGCGCCAATGCTTTGGCAAGGAGATTTTTCATCATCCAATACAGATGGATAGTTTGCTTATACTGAGAGGACCAACCACGAGAGTGACCGGGATCCGATGCCAAGCCCTGCCAATCTCCCAAGTCAATTTCTGTTTCACCAGCTTGCTGATTAAGTTCTGCTTCCCACCCGACTATGAGTTGACGCACCTGAGATGAACTACCCTCATGGTAAGCAGTGGCAACATCTTTTATGATGCTAGAGGTTGATTTTCGACCACGACCTCTACGAGACTGAGAATTGGCTTGACGACCCTCATGGTTTTCCTTCTGTTGCTTGCCACGACTATGAGAACCCTGGGATTGATGGCCCTTCCCCGAGGCAACTCGGGCCATGAAACGAAAGGACTTAAAAATATAGCAATAAATGATTCAGACCATGATGACAGACCCAAATTAGCCTACACCTGTGAACTTTATGCTTCCCAGAACCGCACCGGACCAGAGAACCTGTCAAATTATCATTGCATGAGGGCCAAAAACTATAAGTTGATCAACAGCTTGCGCTGTAGCAGGCAGCGTAACAGGATTGAAGCTAATCCCATAGCCCTAAACCTTACGCCCAACCCTGCCATGAACGACTGAGGGTGAAGATGTGAAATGAACAACAAACGTTCTGGAACCATAACAACAGACAATCAGAAAAATACTAGTGCCATTGTGGCAGAGACACGAACAGAGAGAGAACTGCGAATGGTAGAGCTTCCCTTCCCAGATAATTCCCATACGTGAAATCAAAATTCCATTGTGATCAGAGACAGAAGGACACAATCCAAAGAAACCCTTAAAAAAATCCTCAATTGCCATGCAAAAATCCCGGTGGTGCTTCCTCTAAACCTTCAACTTCAGAGCGTAGCCATTCCTCCAAGAAACAAGCAGATGTATGGCTAGCCATGGGAGCGGGGTAACAAAAGCTAAAACGAAGAATGCACCTAGAAAGAGTGACCAGAGCAGATTGTAAGTCGACCAACACCAGGTGGGAGACCACGAGGAGCGCCACCCCAGAGCCGAAACTAGTCGCGAACTAGTCAGAAACCAAAATTCCTTTGCAGACAAAAGAATTACTTACCTCAAGAACAAAAAAGCCAGAGAACCTCGACACTACAAAAAAGCCAGAGAACCTCGACACTAAACCCTCCCTGCCACCTTCCTCATTTACATTAAATGACTGCATTCATGAGGCCAACGCTTCATGTTCCTTGTGCATGTGGAGGGTGGTAGATTGCTGCCCTTCGACCTTAATCATTGCAGTTGTATGTTTGCGGGTCCCAATACTTCCAGCTCGCACCCCGATCGGGGATAATTGCAGCTATATTTATACAAATTATAAATTAACAAAAGAATTAAAAAATAAATAATCAAATAAAGTAAAAAGGAAAAAGAAAAAGAAAAGAAAGGGTATTATAATAAAATAATACTAAGGTACCTAAATGGTATAATAACGAAACTATTTAAAGGAGTTATAATTAAAGGGGATTGACGGATTAATAAAAAGTTAAAGGGGTTATCTTTAAAACACTAGATTAATCCTGAGAAAGAAAAAATGGAGACCAATAATGAAAGATTTTCTAAAACCTTTTATTAATGTGTTAGTGCACTATTTAAAATCAAAGGATTACTTGCAAGAAAAGATATTAAAATCTCTATCAGTCCTATTGAAGATAGTAATTATGTTATTACTAAATGTGCTAATCAATTAGTGATTCCTGAATCAAATATAATTGAAACAAATGGCAAACAATATGACATAAACAATGTACAACTAAGTATTGGGGATTATACTTTTATCTCACAATTCCATGTGAAAACCTTATTTTTTGACGATAGCGACATTATTTTGGGTTCGCCCTGGATGGAAACTCAAGGGTACTTCATCCTAAATACAAAGAAGTTTTTAACATTTTACTACAAGAAAAAAATAACACTACAAGACATGACATTGAAGCCAAATTCAGTAAAGCCAGAAGACAATTTATTTATTATTATTTTTTTTTAAATTTTTTCTGAGTGGTTCACGTTCCTATGTGCCCGCACACATGTACAACTACATCCACGATCTTAAGAATCTCAATAAATCCTCCCAAAGGGATCTATTGTCGGCCTAACATTGAGGCCTAACCCCACAGGCGTCTAGGAGATTTGATCCCGTGACCTCTCAATCCAAGAGTACTTCCAAGTGGGGACTTAACCAATTGAGCTAACCCTTGGGGCTCTGTAAATTTATGTAGATGTTCTATGCTTGATGCAACTTTACTTTTTACCACAACAATCACATAAACAATCAAGTAAAATGCTGATAGAACATACCAGTGGATCTATAGAAGACAAACCAGAAACAGAAAAAAGTGGTGGTGCGTTATGACGGTCAACAGGATGCTTCAACCAGCAAAGTCTCCTTGGTCAACCAACCTAGCATGTGTCACAACAACCCTCAAAACATCCACACGGTCAACTCAAAGTCAACCCCAGAAAAGTCAACGCTGCCCCAACGGCAACAATGGCAGCAACACCAGCAACAATGGCAGCAGCAACAGCAGCAACAACGGCAACAACGGTAGCAATGGCAGCAACGACAACAACGGCGGCAGCAATAATGTCTTCGTCCTTCTTTTCCACTTGTGAACTGAAACTGCCTCCAAGGAGATCGAACCAATCATAAGAGGGGAGATGATGTGTGAGGATGAGATGAGTGAAATGTCCTCAACATTGACTCTATTTATATCAATCACTGAGGTGTGTGGCACATTTATTGGGGGTGTAAAACCTTAAGGCCTATCTGCACACATTTGAAATTATTAAAAATAAATTCAAAATAAATGTTCTGCTCATCAGATTAAGATCAATTTTAGATCGATCTTACACCTCTCTAAAGAGGAACCCAATAAAAATATTGGTATCTTCATCTGAGCATCACAACATGGAGTTTGGACCTAGTTGTCCAATTTTAACACTCCCTCTCAACTAGGGAGAACTCGATCCACCTGTGCAATCAAACATTGTGCATCATCCCGCCGTAACTTGCTTTGCTGGCCTCTTTATTTCAGAATAGTAATGGGTCAGTTACAAAGACATCATTCCCGGCTGACAGATTCAGCCCAGAGGTCCGAAACCTCTATAGGACTCACAAAGAGTCTTATACCAACCTGAAGTTGGTTTATTTGACTCGAAGTCAGTAGGAGGTCCGAAACCTCACTTGGACTCAAGAGAGTCATATATACTAACCCGAAGTTAGTAGGAGGTCCGAAACCTCACTTGGACTCAAGAGAGTCATATATACTAACCCGAAGTTAGTAGGAGGTCCGAAACCTCACTTGGACTCAAGAGAGTCATATATACTAACCCGAAGTTAGTCTCACTGACCCGAAGTCAGTTGGACGTCCGAAACCTCACATGGACTCAAAGAGTCACATACTACCATGAAGTTGGTTCATCTGACCCAAAGTTAGTAGGAGGTCCGAAACCTCACTAGACTTGATCCCAGGTCAAGTGGTTGGACACGTGCCATCCTCGATAGAGAGTACGACAATCTATGATGCGTCCATCAGAATTTGCTACTAGTCTCTAGCTTTTCCCACCTCATTGGCCAAATGAGAGGTACTTCCCATGAGTCCGGAACTCAGTGGGTAGGATGCATACGGGGCACAGATCATGAGAGGTGAATCTACTCAAAAGGTGGGGCAGAAGCACCACAAGGTTCGGTAAGCCTAGCCCCGTGTGTGGTTATAGCTCCGAGGAACTATCCCCAAGGCCCCCCCAGAGCTCCTAGAGCTCATCGTCCAACAGGACCCTCAGAATAGGGTCGTTCCGGGATTCCAAGATTCTCACGGAAGGTTAGGAACATGACCTTCCCCAAGGGCATTGTGAGAATATATGCGACCTGCTCATCAGTTCCTATATGATCGAGCCTTACGGCGCCTCGCTATACCATATCCCGGATAAAGTGGTACCAGCCATCAACATGCTTGGATCGTTCGTGGAACACGGGATTCTATGACAATCGAATCCCCCTCAGGTTATCACAAAGGATAACGGTGGCATCTAGCACATGCTCGAACAACTCACTGAAGAGCTTTCACAACCAAGTGACTTCACAACAGGCCATACATGCTGCAATGTATTCAGCCTCAGTGGTGCTCAAGGCTATTGACTTTCGTTTCCTGCCGGAAGCAGATCTATGTGCGAAGCAGCATCCAAAGGTGCTCTTGCGATCCACCACACTGCCAGCCCAATCGGCATTAATATATCCAAGGAGTGTCATGCTCCCGGCAGTGTATCTCAGCCCATGGTCTATCGTGCCCCAGAGATATCTCAAGAGTTTCTTGGCACCAACCCAGTGAATGTTATGATCAACCATGTGTTGACTCAAAGTGTTCACTGCACAACATACGTCCGGATGGGTGTTCACTAAGAACATCAGGGCCCCTACGAGTTGAAGATACTCAGTAGGATTTGCTAGCATGGGCCCAGCAGCGCTGCCACTCAACTTCTTAAAGTTGAGCTCCATTGGTGTCAACCCGGACTTACAGTCCACCATACTAAATCTTTCCAGAAGCTTCACAATGTATTTTCCTTGAGAAAGGAAAATCTTGCCAGGTCTTTGCCAGACCTCCAGGCCTAGGAAATAGTGCATTAGTCCTAGGTCCTTCATCTCGAACTCAACAGCGAGCTCCCTCTTGCACTGATGAATGAGAGGGTCAGCACCTGTCAGGAAGAGGTCATCCACATACAGCACCAGAATGAGAGGCTTCCCTTTGACAACCTAGAAGTAAAGGTTCGGATCAGCATTACTTCGAGTGAAGCCCAGCTTCATCAAGTAGCTATCTATCCTCTCGTACCAAGCTCTGGGTGCTTCCTTCAACCCATAGAGGGCTTTCTTCAACCTGCAAACATGGGTGTCCCGATCCTGGACTTCAAACCCCAGAGGTTGCTCCACATAAACCTCTTCCTTTATCGCACCATGCAGAAATGCAGTCTTCACATCCATCTGATGAAGACTCCGTCCTTGCGTAGCAGCGAGGGCTATAATAGATCGAATGGTGGTTTATCGAGCCACAAGTGCAAATATGTCATCATAATCTATGCCTTCCTTTTGAGAGAAACCACGGGCAACGAATCTTGCCTTGAATTTTTCAGCACTTCCATCAGATCCATGCTTGATCTTGTAGAGCCATTTTGAGGTGACAACTGTTTTGTCCTTCGGTCTTGGAACCACATCCCAAACATCATTCTTCATAATGGACTCATACTCTTCGTGCATAACATCCTTCTAGACTTGATGCTTTACGACTTCTTCGAAGGATCCAGGCTCGGATTGTACAATAGTACTCATGGTTGCTAGATACCCTTGGTATCTACTCGATTTTCTGCTTTCACGGAATGTCCCCCTTTTTTTTTGGCTGCATGTCCCTCAATGTCCTCGAGAGTGTCCCTGAGCCATGATGGTCTCTTTCCTAGTTAAGGAGGTGGATCAATCGGGTCCATCGGTCCTTCAACATCAGGCATTGTTTCATCCTTCAGTTCTTCTTGATTTCCAGGCCTTGCTTCACGATCTTCCTCAGATCTAGGAAGATTGACTACTTTCCTCAGGGAAGTGTCTTCGTCAAAGGTGACATCGTGGCATATCTCCACTTCCCTTTGACCAGGCACATATAATCTATAGGCCTTCGAAGTTTCGCTGTAGTCCACAAACATTGTGGTCTCCCTCTTGATGCTGGCTCCTCTGCAAAATTTCTTGAACTCATTCGTCTCATATTCAGTGCCATTATTGGTTTGTCGAATAACATCTCATGTCATTGCTCCCAGTGGACTTCCTCCAACCTGGTAGAGTGTATACATTCTAGACCCAAACGTGATAGCTTCCTTGAAGCTCTTCTTCCATATGTGCACCTTTCCATCAGTGAATGCCACATTGAAACCTTTGTCTTCCATGGCCGATATAGACACAAGGTTCTTCTTCAAATTAGGTACATAGAGTACATATTGCAAGCGGAGGACTTGACCTTAAGA